>CAJNIZ010031013.1:0-34999 GCA_905231905.1 Symbiodinium pilosum
GGGGGGGGGGTAGCAACTCTTGAGTATGTTGGCTAAGACTCTCCGCCCCCCCCCCCTCCCACCACCCCTAGGTTTCGAAACAACACCCTTGTTTCGAAACAACCCTCTTGTTTCGAAACGACTTCTGAAACAAAGGGATTGCCGGATTACCACAAGAATCAAGCACAGGACTAACACTCATGCTCTTACTCGTAATACTTTACAGGACTGTTGTGAGGAAACCTAGCCCAACTATCACTTACACACGTTAAATTATCAAAAAACTCCACCTCACAACAGTCCTTTCTGAAGCTTTAATCCCTAAATCCTAAACCTTAATCGCTAAATCCTAAACCTTAACCCGTAAATCCTAAACCTTCATCGCTAAATCCTAAACCTTAACCCCTAAATCCTAAACCTTAATTAATCGCTAAATCCTAAACCTGAATCACTAAATCCTAAATCCTAAATCCTCAACCCCCTGGGTGTGGGTTGTTTAAGGTGCGTACGGATCGGCGCGCGCTGGAGGCCGCACTGCAGGCGCGAACCTGGCTCTCCTGGGTCTTCCGTCCCTTAGGGGTTAAGGGGTTTAGGGGTTTAGGGTTTAAGGGTTTAGGCTTTAGGGTTTGGGGGTGAAGGGGTCTGGGGGTTTAGGGTTTGGGGTTTTGAGGGTCAGGGGACTTAGTAAGTAGGTTAAGAGTGAGGATAACTGGGGTCATCATATGGTTTATAGGGGGTGATAAGTATACTTACCAAGTCCCCCTGACCTTCCAAGGAAGAAAAGGTTGAAGCCCGTTGGGGGTTAAGGGATTAGGGTTTTTGTTGATTTACGGATTTAGGAATTGGTGTTTAGGGATTAGGGTTTAGGGGTTAAGGTTTAACGATTTAGGGTTTGGGGTTTAGGGTTTAGGGGTTCAGGTTTAATGTAAAGTTGAAGCAAAAGGCCCTGGCATGGGTCCTTGAACCAGGGGTCCTTATATACTTCTTATATTGGTTTAGGGTTTAGGCTTTAGGGTATATTCTTCATAGAATCCCATAAACCCCAATCAGGGGGCCCACAGGTAGGACCCAGGAAGCAAGTAGGAGCCCATGGTGAAGACATTAGATGTAAGAATCTTTTTTTGACAGGGGTTGTAGAGGGGCTTAAGAAGTTGAGCAGGACTGCTCTACCAGTGAACAAACAAAGGTTTCTGGAAGGGTTAGTACGGCTTAGAAATAAGATCTAACCCTAAACCCTAAACCCCTAAACGCTAAACTCTAAACCCAGGAAGGGTTAGCACGGGCTTAGAAACACAGTAGCTCTGCCAGACACTACCCTCGGTGTTGCAACTACAAGCGCAGGTTCGGAGATGAGGGCTAATTGCCTTTAGGGTTTAGGGCCGAACGGTTTATGAAAGGTAGGAGTTAGCTGCAGTTGGTTAGTGATGTGCGGCTGCCATATGTTTTCGTCCGACTTTTTCCGATACGTAGTGCTGAAACCTGCATAAAACATTTTCTCATCCCTGTAACGCAAATGTTTCTGAAACCGGGCCCCTCATGAAAGACTTAAACTGACTGTAAGATCAAGGGCCCACAGCCCAAAGCGCTAAAATCTTGAAATCCCTACCTCAACCCTGAACTCGCCAAACCCTAGGAGCCCAGCTCCTCAAGAGATCGTAAGTTCATGCTCAAGAACCCTAAACCCCAATCCCAAACCCCCCAAGCACAGAAACCTTTATAGTACCCCTTAAGTAGATAGAATATGGCGTTGGGTATATCATAACAAGATCCCCATATACCCCATATTCTATCTAATGCAGGGGCACTATACCCCTAAACCCTACACCCGAAATTCTATTTACTTAAGGGGGACTATATCCCTAAACCCTATACCCTATATTCTATCTACTTAAGGGGGACTGTATCCCTAAACCCGAAAAAGCTCTCAAGACTGAAGCCCGGAGCCTTCAACTCACTTGGGTTTAGGGTTTAGGGTTTTAAGCCTGTATGATCCCACTCACGTTCATGTTCCATTTAGTTTTCTGTTAGGTTCTCCTCAATGCCAGCCTAAGCCGGAAACCTCAATCCCTAACGCCGTATACATCCCTATACATCCCCGATACGTCCCTTTGTATTATATAACCTAAACCCAAACCCCCAAACCTAAAACCCTAAACCCTAAACTCCAAATGTGAAACCCAAAATCCCTAAAAACCTAAACCCTAAACCCTCGAACTCCCAAACCCTAAAGCTCCAAACCCCTAAACCCCTTTGAAAGGGCCCCTTTCCTGGAAGGCCTTAGCAGCGGACCCGGCGCTTTCCGCCCCACCCGCGGCCTGGGCTTGGGCTGCGAAAGCCTTGCGCCAGGGCTTGGGTGTTATGGGGAGGGATATATGAGAAGGGTTTAGGGTTTAGGGTTTAGGGTACGGTCAATATTAGCCTTATTAAGTGGACCTTAACAGGACATAGGGGTCCCTCTTGTAGTTTAGTTTCGTCCCTAATATAGTCCCCAATAATGAACCCATGTCCATTAAATATACAGGGATATATGAGCTATAGTCTAAACTCCTTAAAGGGGTTATATAAGGGTTTATATAGGGGACTACTATAGGGGATATTAGGGGGATACTAGGAGTTTAGACTATGGTTCTCATGGGGATATAGAGTGATATATAAGGGTTTTAGGGCGATATATAGGGTTTGGGGGTTAGGGTTTTCAGGATTTTGAGGGTTTAGGCTTTAGGGGCCAAGGCTTGAGTTCTATGGGAATTGGAGTTTCAGGGTCTTAGGACGCACATTGTTCGTAGAGGGATTTCTAGAAGGAAAATAGTAAACGCTTCCTCTCCCTCAAACTGGCATGGAATCTTTCGGGGTCCCCTTAACCCTGCCCAAGCCCTAAACATTAAACCGTAATCCCTAAACCCTAATCACTAAACCCTAACCCCTAATCCCTACATCCTAAGCCCTTGGGTACTGCCCCCCCCTCAGTAACAGTTGGACAATATTTATAATATAGTTATATATAGCCCTTAATAATATCCCGAACATAGACTGTCACTGGGTGGGGGCAGTACCCAACTAATCCCTAAATCCTAAACCTAAAATCGCCAAGCCTGGCCCACGCCCTGAAGTCTAGGGTTGGCGGTATCTGGCATTAGGCCTTTTCAAGTGATTCTAGGGTCAAAGACTTTAAGTTAGTACCCTTAATATTTGTAACCCTAGGTTTTTGGGTCCCAAATACCCTTATTAAGGGCCATATTCCATGGCTTAGGGATTCAAACTTAAGGGTACAAACCCTAAGGCTGCAAAGGAAAACTCCTTGATAGGGGCCATGACTGAGTTGTTGTTAAGGAACTTGAATTAAGGTACTTTCAAGGTTTAGAGCTTAGGGTTTAGGGTTTAGGCTTAGGGTTTAGCGCTATAATGAGGAAACCCTACTACTTGTTCTATACCCATATTATGGTAACTTCATTTAAGTTCCTTAGCAGCAACCCAGACTAAGGATGTTTAGGGTTTAGGCTTTGGGGTACGAGCCCATACTTCCATGCCTACGCAAGCTGGAAAAACATAAAGGCCAAGTCCCAATGATCAAACCTTTATGCCTAAACCCCAAACTCTGTAGACACAAGCCCAAACTCAAAACCCTGAGCCTAAAGCCTTGAATCCTAAATCCTCGACGCCAAATCCCACATCCTAAGCCCCTTAAATCTTAAACTCGAAACCCAAACGCTAAAATCAAAAGCCTAGAAGCCCACCCTAAGCTGTGCAAACCAAACCTTAACCTGTGAACCCCAAACCCCAAATCCAAAAGCCTGCACCGTAGGCCCTAAAGCCTAAACCCTACATCCTACACCCGCAAACCCCAACCCCTGAATCTTACATCCTAAACCGTAAATTCTACACCCGTAATTCTTAAGTCATAAGCCATAAAGCCTAAACCCTAAATCCGAAACTCCGCAAACAAAAAAAACTAAATCCTAAATCCGAAACCCTAATCCATAAATCCCAAACCCTAAACCCTAAATCCCAAAACCTTAATCCCAGAATTCTAAAATCCTCAAGTCCTAAACCACTCGAAAGCGACCCAGGCACTCAAACAGCCCTGGTCCTCTCCACTGGCCAGCATGGTCCGCCAAGCTCCAGGGCGCAGGATTTATTGGGGTTTAGGAATGGTCTATCCACTACATAGGTTTAGGTGTTTGGGGTTTAGGGTTTAGGGATAAAGGTTTAGGGATTAAGGTCTGGAGTTAGGCATTAAGGTTTAGGTTTAGGGTTTACGTTCTAAACTACTCAAAGGGGGTTATATAGGGGATTATATCCGGGAGTATGACAGGGGCTATGGAAGGGGGATACTGGGATTTTTGACGAGAGCTCACATAGCTTTTGGGGTTTAGGGCTAAAGGTGTAGGAATTAAGGTCTGGCGTTTAGGTGCAGGGTTTAGGGTTTGAGTCCTAATTAGGGTTTTAGGTCTAAACTCCTGAAAGGGGGTCATAGGGGGCTATATCGGGGACTAGTACAGGGCGCACTCTGGGGGATACTAGGAGTTTTGACAATAGCTCACATAGCTTTTGGCGTTTGGGATAAAGGTTTAGGGATGAAGGTCTGGGGTTTAGGGAGTAAGGTGCAGGGTTTAGGGATGAAGGTTTAGGGTTCAGGGTCTAAACTCCTGAAAGGGGGGTTATAGGGGATAGGGGATTATATCGGGGAGTACTATAGGGGATACTCAGGGGGATACTAGAGGTTTAGACGATAGCTCACATAGCCTTTAGGGTTAAGGGATAAAGGTTTAGGGATTAAGGTCTGGGGTTTAGGGCGTAAGGTTTAGGATTCAAGGTTTAGGTTTCAGGGATTGAGGTTTAGGGCTTGGCGGTAGGGCTTAGGGAATAAGGCTTATAGGGTTTGGGCGGTAGGACTTTGGGAGTTTGATCTTAAAAGCGCCTAGCAGGATGTGGTCTCTATAGGGGGGGTAGGAGACTGGAGAAGCGAATGGAAAGGAATGTGCAAGATTAGATTGAAACTGAGGTTACACAAGGTTTTGTAGCGTTCGTAGCCTTCACGCAATTTTTAAGCCTCCTGAATGATGTGCCGCAAATTCCTGAGATGCCTACAGTACATAATCGTTTTAAGCCCCTATGTAACTGCAGTGTCCATTTCGCTTTTCATTTTCTTGTGCATCTCATTCTCCATGATTTGGGTTGCGCCAAAGTTCAAATCCTGAGCCCTAGAAGCCACGATAATCCCTTGAAACGGACCTACATCCGTGCTTGGCCTGGACTCTAAAATAATATGATCCTCATTTTATTTAGGCACCCCCAAAAAGGGTCCCCCAATTTTCGGAAACCTTAACACCTTTAACCCTAAACCCCTAGACCCTAAACCCTAAACCCCTAAACCCTAGGCCCTAAACCCCTAAACCCTAAAATCCGAAATCCCTAAAGCCCAAACCTTAGACCCTAAACCTTTTGGTAGTTGGCTCACGTCCCCCACAGCCGAGGTTCCAAATTCCAACTCTCTCGCTCCAAGTCCCGCTACGGCTCATCCAGCAAAGAGACGACCTGAAGCACTCGGTACCGAAGCACGCGGTTTAGGGTGTAAGGTTTAGGCTGTAGAGTTTAGGGCTTAGGATTTAGGGTGTAGAGTTTAGGGCTTAGGATTTAGGGTTTAGGGTGTAAGATTAGGATGTAGAGTTTAGGGCTTAGGATTTAGGGTTTAGGGTGTAAGATTTAGGATGTAGGGTTTAGGGTGTAAGATTTAGGATGTAGGGTTTTGAGCTTAGGATTTAGGGTTTACGGTTTAGGATTCACTCACTGGCTCTTTGTAAGGAATGAGGGAGCATGCGATATAGGGATTGTATGGGGATTGTAAAAGGATTATACTCCTAAACCCTCAACCCTAAACCCTAAACCCTCAACCCTAAACCCTAAACCCTCAACCCTAAACCCTAAACCCTCAACCCTAAACCCTAAACCGTGTGTTATTCCCTACAAAGAACCAGCGAGTTGAGGGTTTCAGGGAAACCTATATCAGAGTTCCCCAAACTTAGGGGCGCACTAGGGGTTCCGTTAAAGGGGTTTCATAGGGGTTATATAGGGATATATAGGGTTAAGGGTTCCCCAAAATTAGGGGTACCCCTTTGGGGGGTCCTTATGATAAGGATGAAAGTTTTGATATATTGGGGTCCCCCATTTTGGGAAACTACCATCTTGAGATAGCCCTTAACCCTGCACCCTTGGTTGAAGGTGTCCTTTTGGAGTCGTGTCTTTTGGGTTTGTAGCAACACGTGGCCAAATATGTTGAGGTGCACGTCGGGGTTTGGGGACTTCGGGTTTACAGGGTGGGGTTCGGGGGCCTAGGAGCTTAAGCCTAAACCCTTAAACCCTAAACCCTTAAACCCTAAACTAAGGAAATACAGAAAGCTGTGCATCTTGGAGCCCTTCCCAGCTCAGGGCGTTCAGCTTATGATTTAGGTAAGATCATTTTGTGGGGCCCGAATTCCGGCTCATAATTCTGAGGAAGCCCCTTCAACTTCATTAACCCCCGGTTTAGTGTTTAGGGCCCGTATACCACTCTGCATCCCCATGGGTCCAACTAGCTTATTTCAGGGTAGTAAAGAGACGCCATGAACCTAGCTTCAGGTTCAGCATGAAGTGGCATGAAGGGTTTAAGGGAAGAATGGAAAATCAAATGGAAAAACGAAACCGAAAATCACCTTTCTTACAGATGGTTATAAGAAGTGTTACCGACATGTTTGTTTCAGATTCCTTGTATAATTATGGTATTCGGTACCGCATTGAGATCAAGCTTAGTCTCTCAGACTTATTGATCTGGGCTGTAGGCGACCCAGGCTTCAAGCCGAGCCAGAAGCAGGTGTCCGTGGAGGAGGAAGTTTGGTTTGCCCAAATGAGTCGTATTGTTGGGGTGGATACCATGGTACTCAATGTAGAGTAGGATTGTATTTTCCTTTTGGGGTATAGTATTTTCTATAAGGAATATAATCTTGCTAGGTTCAGCCACCAAAAAAAACGCTACTCAAATGGATGCATGGGCAGCGTGTGGCCAGGTGTCCGTGGAGCAGGAAGTTTGGTTTGCCCAAGTGGAGGCGTGGGCAACACGTCGCCAGGTGTCCGTGAAGGAGAGAGTTTGGCTTGCCCAAGTGGATGCGTGGGCAGCTCGTGGCCAGGTCATGACGGACACCGCTTGAGGTGTGCCAATGCCTGTATCTCACTTTCAGCAGAGCAGAGTCGCTCTGAGGGTTCACATCAAATTAGCATTGATTTCACCTCAAATTAACATTGGTTGTATCTTGATAACACTAACTCTTTGTGATATACCCTACCTAGCCTGGAATCGCCCGGAGCCACTTAGCAGGTAAATGGACGTAATCGTCAAGGGCTAAGTGTTTAAGGAATGGACAAGAAAGCAGAAGCTAGTTTTCTGGGTTGTGTGTGTGTGCGTCAAAAGCCTAAACCCTAAACCGCATACGCCCATAAACGCCAATCCCCTAAACCCCTTAACCCTAAACCCCTAAACCCTGAATATGGGGACTACTTGAGGGATCTATGTCCTCATTCCGTACTCAGCACCAGGTAGTAGGAGCCAGGATGCCAATATGTATATTCCTCCATAAAGTTTAAGGTTTAGGGCTCAGGGAGGAGGAATATGAACTTCCCCAAAGCCAAATATTCTATCAACTTAAGACGGACTATACTCTCATGGGCCCTTCGACTCCACCATAACAAGCCCAAAGACCCAGATTCGCCGCTCTAAATTCTAAGTAAAAACTATGTACCCTAAACATTAAAGCCCGGACGACCCTCAAAAGTATGTACTTGATTGTACTTCAGACACAAAGCCCGAAACCCTGGACTCCCACAAAAACGGCAACCCTAAACCCCTAAAGCCTAAACCCCGAACCCCAAAACCCTAAACCTTCAGTACTGCTCCCCCTCAGTAACAGCTGGATAATAGTTATAATATGGATATCTATAGCCTTTAATAGGACCCCTAATATAGACTGTTACTGGGTGGGGGCAGTACCCAACCTAAACCCTAATACAAAGGTAGCTGTTCTCAGCTCTTCCGACCTCGTGGGCGTTGATGCAGAGTGGCCGCCGAATACCTTTGGAATCTCCATCCTGCTTTGGCCTCAGCCATTCTGGTGCTAAATGGAGATCAGGGTATGTGGGGGTTATATAAGGGATAATGGAAAAGAACATGGAAACTATAATGGGGTTATATAGGGTTTAGGGTTGAGGGTTTAAGGGTTTGAGGGTTTAGGGCGGGGGGGCGCAAATACAGGGATACATAGGATTTGGGTAATAGGGTGCGGTAAAGAAAATGGGGGCTTATGGCCGGAGCGAGCGGAAACAACTAAAACTACTATGGGGTCTAGAGGGAAGGGAGAAAAGCCACCGAACCTGCAAGCGCGGTTGTTTATTTGGGCTTGCTAGTTTCAAGCGCAGAGTCTCACCTGCCTAGAGCACGCAAATTCCAGGTGGCTTCTTTGTTTTAATTCCTCTTCTGGCACTTTGCTGTATGTGAAGCTGTTCCTACAGATCCTTCCAGCTCCGGACCGATGAGTTGAAGGGAGGAAAAACGAATAAGTTGGTTTCCCAGAAGGGGGGTCCCCAATATACCCAAAAAATACGTTCATCCATATTTCAAGGACCCCCAAAAGTGTACCCCTCATTTTGGGGAACCCTAAACCCTATATATCCCTATATAACCCCTATAAACCCCTTTAAAGGAACCCCTAATTTTGGGGAACCTCCATATTTTGGTGGTTCTTGTGGGGATCCGTTGCCTTGCTCCATCTGGAGCACTAGCAAGTCAGTAAATACCCAGACCTCCTAAAGGATCCAAAAAATGGAACCCCTTAGAAGGTGGTTTATAGGGGTTATATGGGGTCTTATAGGGATAATGGAAAAGAAAATGGAAACTACTATTTAGGGTGTAGGGTTTATAGGGCTAAAGGATCCAAAAATGCACCCCCCCCAATATGAACCCAGCATTGCATTGGGGAAACAAGGGGCTTGTTAAGGGTTCCATCTTTTCGGATCCTTTAGCCCTATAAACCCTAAACCCTAAATTGCAGTTTCCATTTTCTTTTCCATTATCGACCTTTATAAAACCACCATAAAACAACCTTTTTAGTGGTTCCATTTTTGGGATCCTTTAGGGGTCTGGGTAACGGCTCAGGAAGCTGGCGGGGTCAAAACTGGTTGGCCCATGTTTGGATATTGCCACCCAGTGATTAACGGTTTAAGCGGTTTAGGGGTTCAGGGTTTAGGGTTAGGCTAGTTAGATCATAGGTAAGCGTGTAATTGTGATTGTTTGTATGTATATATGTGTATATGTGTATATTACTTGGCTATAGCCTTGAATGTTCACCTTGCTACAGATTGCTCGCGGTCGGGGGCAGTAACCAACGCAGTGTTGAATCCCGCTCAAGTTCTGCTTGAACCAAGTTGGGGTTGTGTTTTGAGGGGATAGAACGGCATGTGCAAACTTGAGGAAGGCTATACGGACTCAAGGCCAAAAGTGCAGCCTTTTCCCCCCCCATACCCCCACACGGAGACCTATGATTCGCTTCGAGGTATGCAAGTAGGAATCTGGTTCCAGTAGCCCAGGTGCATTAGCCAGCTGAGAAGTCTTCTTCCACTATCGGCCCGACTTGAAAGTCTGGGGTACCCAGACGGCCTAGTTAAGATGTACCGCAGCCTGCAGGTCCCTGACTTCATACTGTGGCGATCGCTGTGGCCTTCAAGCCTCGAGGTCATAGACTTCTTTTCTAATTGGTCGAGTTCATTAGTGTCCTTCCACCGTGGCCCTTCGGGTCTTTACTTCATTTGCATTGTGTACTGTGCACGTAGCTGAATCGATCTTTCGGAGCATGTCCAGAGCGATAGAAAAGGGCCGCGACGCAATGGAGGAGCAGCTGTGGTTTCATAATCCAACTTTGGACTCGAATTCTGACTTGGTAGCGGAGCTATCAGGGAAGAACCGGGGACATTGGAACAAGTGCGCACGCTTCTTTGCCGCAGTCGTCTTCGCATTCAGTTTCCTGGTGGTTTGCTACTTTGAAGGAACGGATCTCCAGGATCTTGATTTTGCAGAAAGAGATTTCAGCTTGAATGAGACAACGTCGATGAACGACACCGAGATTCACGCTGGAGTTCTTGCTGAGCAACTTCTTCCGGCAAAAGAAATGCATGTGACAGCAAACAACCCAACCGATACAGCAGTGGAGCGAATGGAAACCACTCTGCAGAATCTGGTACTGGTTCTGGAACAGCTGGAACAACAACTGGATGGCAGAGACCTGCGGGCGACTGAAGAGTATCAGATGGAACCTGGAAGTTTGGGGGCCGAGGGACTCCTCAATGTCACTCCACCTTTTGGGAGGAATGATATTGGGGTGCACGCCCGCCCTTCGACGTCCAGCCTTCCTGCTGAACTTGCGATTGGCACGCGAAAACCGGATTTGGACGACGACGCAACGAAAGCACGCTTGAAGCAGGCGGAGTTCGCCGAATCTGTGACGCGCTCATTCCGAAGCGCAGAGAGTGCCGATGGGAAGTTTGGTGGTTCCCTAGAAATAGTCCCAAGTAAGCCCAATGCAAATAATCTGAGCCGAGGGTTTGATGGAACTGGATCCCGTGCAGCATCCAAAACCCCTAAGCCTCTAGGGTTTAGTCCTCACCAAACCCCTGCCATAAATTCTGAGCCCTTAGGGTTTAGTCCTCACCAAACCCCTGCCGCAACTCCTGAGCCTCTAGGGTTTAGTCCTCATCAAACCCGTGTCATGACCTCTGAGCCTCTAGGGTTTAGTCCTCGCCAAATACTTGCCGTAACCCCGGAGACTCTAGGGTTTAGTCCTCCCCAAGCCTTTGCCGATAAGGACGTGTCAGCGGTCAATGCAGGCCATGACGTGAATGGCAGATTGGGTAGCATGGACTCAGGGTCAAATGACTCAAACATGGGTTTGTCGAATAGGCTTATGTCCCAATCAGAAGGTGTAGTTCCACGTAATCCACTCCATTACCCCAAAGGAGAAACTCCTCATAAGGGTACCAATGGTTTAGTCCTCACTAGGGATAATAGACCTCAACCCGTACCCGTGTTGGATGCGCCCGCATCAAGCAGCAGTCTCAGGGAGCCTGTCAGCAGTTTCGATGCCGCAAACAGCCCAGCATCCGGTAGATCATATGAGGATGTCATCACCTTCCGTGAGCACGTTCAGGGTTTCCTTTCGACTTGGGTTCAAGGAGTTCCCCTGAAGGAAAGAAGTGTGGTGTCACATTCAGGCAATTGGTCTGGGATACCAAAGGCCAGTAGCGACATTGACTATAACGAATATGTTAGGATACAGGGAATGTTCCGCAGACTGCAAGACCGCAATATGCACAAGAGGTCAGAAGAATGGTCTGCCCGGTCCAGGCGTCGAGAGGAGCGCCGTAAGAAGAAAAATGGTTCAAAGGGCAGGCCAACACTGATCAGACAAGCGGCGAGATGGGTTTTCGGAATCGCTGGATGCGTATTGCTCTTGCTCATGAATCCTGGTTTTCATAGGCATGGCGGTGGATCGCATCCCCGAAATCATAGTCATATCGGAGACGCGGGACCTCCTTTTGTGGGAACAGCGACCCTTAAGGTCCCCCCCACTTGGAGCATAGAACGGGCCCATACTTACACTTTGCGCTGTTGGGTGTCTGACTTAATCTTATGGGCGTCAGCGACAGACCTCGAACAGCATCGCCAAGGTCCGATCGCGGCATTGCAAGTGTCAGGGAGCGCTCGTGAACTCATACGGGAGATACCGCCCGACCAACTCGCCAATGGAGTGCATGATCCCCAGACTGGCCAGCACATTTCAGGGTTAATGGTTCTTGTGCGTACTCTTGCTAGGCGTTACTCACCATTAGAGGGAGAAGCATCAACTCGCGCAGTGAGCGATTTCTTGAATTTTGCTCGAATGCCAGGAGAAAGTGTGGATGCCTTTCTTGTTCGTTTTGACATCCTGAGGAACCGAGCCCATATGAGAGCGGGGCTAGGCGTGAACCATCAGGGCCTAGCCTGGCTGCTTCTTAGAGCCGTAGGGGTCAACGTAGAACAGATGGAGAGGCTTCTTCAACCCCGTAACGGGAATCTTCCTGGTGATGACGCGCAGTTTAATGCTCTCCTTGAAAGGATAAGAAGACAGGGTCATTTGTATGAAGGGGGAATGCGGCATCCCACACAGCAGGCTGGCACCGGGGACCCTGGCATGTATCACTTCTACCCCACGTTTGGTGGCAACAGTTCCAGTTCATCAGGCAATCAGTCCGGTGGAACACCAGCCTTCAACACGCCTCAGAGTTTCCCAGGTCCGTCCTGGGCTTCAGGTTCGGCTGGGGATGATTTGGGCATGTACGTTGGGGGTCCGGGTGCAATGTGGGGCAGCGGCGAGGATGAGTGTTGCGAGGCCTGTGGCATGTATTATGATGATGGCGACATCTCGTCCGCTACTGAAACTGATACAGGGTCCTACGACGAAGGGATACGTTCGTATCAGGTAGTGGATGTAGATGGAGAGGAACGTGTTGATGCCACTGCCCGACAGAATGCCATCTATCAGGATTACTTGCTTGCGAGGCGCAGATGGCGCCGGTTCACCGGTAAACCCCCAAGAAGATATCGGAAGATGAGTTATAAGCCGGGCAGGTTTATCCCCAAGTTAAAGAGTGGTCCCTACAGCCGTAGCTATGCCACGTTTTTGCCGCCAACAGCATTCGCAGGTGGAAAAGGAGCTCGCAAAGGTCAAGGCAAGGGATTCCCACGCAAGAATCCCAGAGGGAAGGACGGCCAAGTCCTTAAGTGCGCCAAATGTGGGAGCGATGAGCATTTGTGGCGGAAATGTCCACAGGTGCTGAGTAAGGGACAAGGTAAAGGTGCCGGTGTGAGTTCCCATCATGCAGCATCCATGCCTGCAGAATCCCAACATGTCCCTGCCTCACTCGCTCTCACGACAATGCCTGCTGTTCCCTCAGTCGAGACATGGCACACGGGAGTAGCCTCAGGTATGATGCCTGGTGTCTCTTTTCATTACATGGGCACTCCTCGTCCAGCATCAGAAGTCTCATACAGCGGTGGATCACAGCGCGAAACTGCGTTGGATGATGAGCTGGCTAGACTTGAGTCAGTCTCCCAGTTTAGTACCAGGTCCAAGAAATCTCGTAAATCGGAGGATGAATCCCGGAGTCCGCCGCAGTGGACTCCCTTTGAGTCTCCAAAGGCATCTGCTTCAGCGAGTGACGCTGCGTCAGTTGGGGATGTTCCGAACTCAAGTATTGAGTCCCTCCGTCCTGGTGTTGCCATGCCCAAGTATCCGCCACCGACTGCGCAAGGCCCGACTGAGGAGGAAATAGCTAGGCAGCGCACGGTCCTTCAGCTACATACGATGTTGCTGACCTGGTGGGAGTCCGAGGGTCGAACCTTCAATGTCAGCGCTCAGCCTTCTTCCAGTGAATGCACGCCGGCTTCGATGTACCATTTGAAGACACGCCTTGAGGGCAATAGGCCGGGGTTATTAGTAGACCCTGGCGCCCACGACAACCTTGTCGGAGCCAAAACAGCCGAAAGGATGCAGCAGATCGTTGGTACGAGTTCTAAGAAGCTACGAATGGATAAGTCCTTGTCCGTAGAAGGAGTAGGAAAAAGCGCGCAGGTTGCATCCACTGCTCAGCGCTTAGCTCTGAGGCTCCAGACAGACGAGGGAGAGTCCGTGAGTGGGACTTACACGGCACCAACGATCGAAGATTCGGAGCTTCCGCCCTTGCTTGGTTTGCGCAGTCTGAAGGGATTCAAGGCCATTTTGGATATGGGTTCAAATAAGCTGATAATCCCTGGTCCTGCGGGCTGTGAGATTCAAAGAAGCCCGGGAACGGTTGCGTACGACCTTGAGGTTTCAGACAGCGGCCATTTGATCCTGCCCATCGATCAAGTGTCCAACTCAGGTGGCAGTCGAGTTCATCAAAGCCGGTTGGATTTCGCCATGAGCTGTCGGAAGGGCGATCGCAGCAATTCTCCTGCCCCCATCACACGCAACGCATCCCCTGAACCAGCCAAGAAGAGCGCTTAGAACCAGCAGCAGCATGCAAAGCTTTCGAATCAATCCAGGATTATTCAGAAGCCGTAACAAAACGAGTCCATATTAGGAAACTAGCATGGGTAATATCGGATAAATCTGGATTGAGACAAAAGTTTTTGCAAGCGCTAGGTTACAGCACAATGAATATCCATCACGATTTGCATTCCAAAGGTCACTGCATGCGTCTCTTGCAAGCCCTGTCATCAGAGCGGCCTTCACTTCTGTGGGTAAGGCTTGCTGGCCCGCGTGCAGGTTCAGGTAACAAGTTGGACGCTGCGCGGACGCTGCATCTGTGTTCGCTAATCCAGAGTCAAATGTCCGCAGCGCGTGCAGTAATCATTGAGGCCAATGCGAGGAGTCAGAGTTGGAACATGCAAAGTGTTCAATCTTTGATTGCTGGCATGTGTGTCACGGATCACTCATGGTGTCAATATGAGCAATTGCAGCCCAATGAAGGTCCGAGGTGCAACACTGTGGTGAGGTTGGCCACCAGCTTCCAACTTGATGGGAGATCGTGTCAATGCAAAGCCGGGTTTAGGCACGTAGATTCAAAACGTGTTTCAGGGGATAAAGAGGCCAGATGGGCCACGGTATTAGAAGCCATAATAAAGGTTTCTATAAACGAGTTAGGTCTGCCTTCAGACGATTTTTCCCTTGAGCAGAGACACGGCGATCAGTACAGGCAACCCGAGTTAAGCCAAACCATTCAAAGTCAAGCTTGGATTGTTGAGCCAACGCCACTAATGCATAAACTTGCTGAGGGAACTATGGATCCCGAAGCAGCCGAAGCACTTGCCAGAAAGCTTAGACTGAATCATGATTTCAGGTGCAGTACATGTTACGAATTGTTGTGTATGACTCCCCTTGGTAAACGACATCAATTGCGCGACATTTCAGACACAGGTGAAGGTGACAGCTTTTCATTTGGCGCATACGCGCATGGCGCGTTTTCCGGAATTATAAAAGCCACCTGGCAACATCCCGAATTAGTGCGGTACGTGAATGCCTTCGTTGCCGAAAGGGACAGCAACAACCGCTGGTCGTCTCTAAGCATAAACAATAACAACCCCGTTAGGATCCACGAAGATTGCCATAACCTAAAGGGCTCTATGAACTTAATAATATGCGTGGGTAAATACAAAGGGGGAAGTTTATGGGTAGAGACCGCCAGCGATTTTCAAGGTGGCATCAAGCATTACCGCCAAGTGGGTGAAAATAAGTTAGCTGGGCATCTTCACAACTGCAAGGAGACTCTTCTGTGTTTCAGTCCGGACCTACACCACGGTCCAGAACCGTGGACTGGAGACAGGTGGAGTATTAATGCCTACACCAGCCGGGGAATCACCTCCTTGTCGCAATCCGAGCTGGATCAACTGAGATCTTTGAAATTCCCTTTAGGGAAAACTGTTCCGGACACAACGGCACAGATTGGCAATTCCAAGCGAGTGGCTTTTGAGACTTCCGAGGCAGTCAGTTATCCCACAGAGGAAGCAGAGAAACGCAAAGCCAAGTTGAAAGCCGGACATGTCATCAAGCCCCGGAAATTCCAGGTGGAACAAGTTCAGGATGACATGGGAGATGATTTGAGTAGCATTCTGGAGCACACAGAGGCAACGCCCTGGACTGTTGTGACCGCCGGCTATGGTGGTGAACATATTGAATCCTCCGAAGAATACGAAGCTGATCTCTTAGCTTTCGTTGTCGGTAAATATCGGTGGATGCATGGTTCATCCATGTCACGCCCCATGTCTCGTCTAAACAAGCGTGGCGTTTTCACTATGCGTCAGTTTCTGCAAACTGTTCTGCCCGAGACAGGTCCTGTTGTGGAGGTAATTGAAATGTTTGGCGGAGACGCCAACACTTCATGGATTCTCTACAAGCGGCATGGCATTCGAACGGGATGGAATTTTGATTTAACCGTAGGCATAGACTTGCGCAATCATGAGGATATAAAGATGTTTTGGACCTACCTCAAGCGCAATAAGCCGCTGGTTGTCATCATAGCTCCCCCGTGTCGAAGTTATTGCAGTCTCGCCAATCTCAATAAAGTTGTCAATCGTGCAAGCTGGAGTGCCACGTATCACAATGACAAGCCACTGGTGATGTTGTCTGCAGAAGTCGCTGCGTTTCAAATGGCTCACGGCAGACATTTTGTTGCTGAGCAACCGGCAGGGAGCAGCATGTTCTCGAGTCGTGAATGGCAACAACACATGTCAAGGTTTCAGGTAAACCAGTGCATCTTTGATCAATGTCGGGTTGGGTTAATGGATAGGACTAGTGGTTTACCCGTTAAGAAGCCAACTAGGTTAGTCAGTTCCTCCCCATTGATAATAGCGGGTTTTGCCGACCTTAGATGCCGCTGCCAAACTGAGCACGCAGCCATCACCACGTTGGCAGGTTCCAACAATGCCGTCAAGAGCGGGCCCATGCAAGTATGGCCAGCAGCCATGTGCGATAGATTGGCAGCAGGAATTGCAAGGTGCATTTCCGCGGAATTTGATGCCGCTCATGCGTATGCTGCTGATGGTGCTGAGCCATGTCCAGGGTGCAGATGGCACAAAAGACGAGACCATCCTTCACATAATCGATCTTCCAAGTGTAAGTTTCCAAATGACGCTGATGCCCAATGGAAATGTCCAGCATGTCTTGCTAACAAACCGCGTGCAGACTCTAAACATACCTTGGATGCCGATTGTCAATGGTGTAATGCTCGCACCATGTCTGAGGGTCTCAGTCGGGAAAGAAAGGGAGCACATCCTCGTGATGTGCGTGTGCCCGCATCAAATGAGCCCACTGCTGCCCTTGGTCCAGAACCTTTGCGTAGTGTTGGCAGCAGAGAGTCTCATCCTGAGGACGCCGAGGCATTGAGACTGAGACGCGCGTCGCCAGCATCTGGATCAGCTCCGGCGCGTCGGAGAGATGCCGAAGCTCAATCTTCAGAGGGAGGTGCAGGTGCAGGAAGGGTCAGGTCAGCAGGTACGCAATCTGCTGAGCCCGAAGCACTAGGACAGGCGGAAGTTGCACCTCCGGTGGCCGACGCTGCTTCTGCAGAACCAGCTGAGGAAAGACAAGATCCATGGACAGCCTTCGATCTAGGAAGGGCATTGATGGATCTTAGATCCATAAGAGAGGGCGTTGTGAGGCGTGCTCTCAGGAAGCTTCACATTCGCTGGTTTCATGCGTCCTCCCAAAGAATGAAGACTCTCTTGAGCGCAGCCGGTGTACCACGTGAAGTGCTCGCGTTGGTGCATCAGATCGTTGACACCTGTGAAATCTGCCGAAATTGGGCCAGACCGGGACCAAGGACGGTGACAAGCTCGTCAATACCGACTAAGTTTAATCAGGTGGTGCAAGTAGATCTCTTGTTTTATAAAGACAAGGTAGTCCTTCACATGATAGATCTAACCACCCGGTTCACTGTCGCCAAGGCCATTGCATTACGCAATCTTGATTCAGTCCTCACGGCCATTATGTCATCATGGATTGCTATGTTTGGACCGCCGTCTAAACTAACATCAGACCAAGAGGGGGCTCTAGCCTCTCCGGAAGCAGCAGCCTACTTGGAGTCCCGTGGAATCAAGCTTCACCTGCTTGCGAAGGAGCAACATGCACAAACCGTTGAGCGGCACCATGCAATACTCAGGCGACAACTGCATGTCCTTGATGAGCAGACTCTAGCCGAAGGTCTGCGCATATCGTTCGACGCACTGCTGGGAGAAGCAGTGTATGCCAAAAATGCCCTCTTTTCTATGGGTGGAGCAACGCCATATGAGGCGGTGTTCGGAAGGACACCCTCTTTATTCGGAGTGGTTGACGCCGAAATTGGCGATTCCCCTGATGACAGAGATTCGGACAGGATCCGTCACTTGGCCATACAGAGTATGATTCAAGCTACTGCTGAGAACAAACTCAAACGAGCTGACAAGTCCAAGAGTAGGATGCCAGGGGACTTGCTTGATTTACGCGTTGGCGATCAAGTAGAGTTTCACAGAAAAGCAACGACTAAGGACGTTCATAGTTGGTTTGGGCCAGCAACAGTAGTAGATTTGACCAGTGTAATTGATGGCCAGATAGGCGTCAAATGGCAAGGACGTCTGTTGTTGTGCAGAACCCAGGATGTGCGAAGGGCACAGCTGTTCTGGTGTTTCCTGGCATATATGCCGGCCCAATCCCCTGTAAGATACCTGTGTGAAGCAGCCGTGGAGCTACGTGGAGACGTAGTCAGATTAGGTTGGTTTAGATCGGGAAACTCTTGGGTTGCCTGCGAAGGGAATCGAAGGTTTTCTCGGGTTCTATTAGCCGGTCTCCATGTAGGTTCTTGTGCGCTAAATCTTAGTGGAGTTGTTTCCTTTAGACTTGGAAGTTCAGTGCACACATTGCCTGCCGTGGTCTGTGATGACTCATTCCTTCTGTGGTGGAAGCCAGGCGAGCTGGATTGCTGGTTTCATGCGTACATGCCCGGTAACCAGTACCTCAATCTTGATAAGATCACTGGACTGAGCAACGTAGCCTTTGTCCAGTATTTTTGCGAAGATGCGGAAACCGTTGCAGCCTTGAGACAAGTGGTCCATGAAGTTCCAAATCTTTGCGGGCCTTATGAGCCATCCTTGCCCAGGCTTCAGGATGTCACGGAGGAGGTTGCAAGGAGACGTAACCGACGTCAACTCGCAATGGAAGATCGTCAAGCAATGGCTGACACAGATCAAGCTGATCATACTGAGAGATATGACATTTTCACGCCTGATGGCACTGAAGGTCATGCTTCCGAGGACCCTGACCAATCAGGAGGGGAGACAGAGATGAGCCAGATGTTTTCGATGTTTGTGTGTCATCCTCCAGAGGTGTGCACAGAAGCTGCGCATGAACAAGCATTCGTTTTCACGCATCAAGAGTTGGAGTGTGAACCTCCTCAACTTGCGTTCAGCAGCATCAGCTCGCGTTACTTGATTTTTCCAGTTGTCAAGCCTGAGGAAGGAGAACTACTTATATTCAACTACGGCGATTCGGAGGCCGTGATTGAAAGAGTACATAATATCCTGGATAGGCAGGAGGCACTGGCCAATTCTGATAAGTGCAGAGCGTCGATGCTCAAAGAACTAGCCCGGTGGCATAAGCATAAGGCCTGGGTAGTTGCGAACCGTGCCAGCTGTAAGAATATTCTCTCCAGTAAATGGGTGTTAAAGTGGAAATTAATATCCGGAGCTAGGGAGATAAAGGCTAGGATGGTAGTCCAAGGATTTAAGGATAACCAAGAGGTTCGCAACTACGCAGGCACGACAAGTCGCTGGGCGCAGCGATTAATCATCGCCATTTCAGTGCAGCGCGATTGGGATCTATATTCCGCAGACATCTCAGAAGCTTTCTTGCGTGGCCTGACGTTTCAGGAGTTGTTTGATTCCGGTGAAGATGCAGTCCTTCGTGAAGTTCAACTGGACTTGCCAAAAGGCTCAGCGGAGTTATTGCGCACTCTTCCCGGTATGGAGAACTTTGATGAGGGCACTCAGTGCCTGGCCATGATCAAGCCCGGTTTCGGACTTCGTGACGCTCCCAGACTGTGGAACAAAGCACTAAAGAGAGTGCTTGCGGAAATAGGTCTATCCAGCATCCAGACGGATCAACAGCTATACGTGAGACATGTTTCAGGATCATTGGTTCTGATTTTGAGTGTGCACGTTGACGATTTGAAGATATCTGGAATTGCAGAAGAGATCAAGCGTGCTTTGCAAATCTTGGAGAAACACTTCGATCAGCTGAAGTTGGAAAAGGACAACTTTGAGCATCTGGGGCTCAAACATACCTTGAACAAAGACGGAAGTCGCACGATTTCCCAGCAACACTATGTTAACGAACTGAAGCCAATATCGGACAAAGACTTGAAACTTCAGGGTCCGCATGAAGGAGTCAGCGAGACAGTGCACAATCAGTTTCGCTCTTTGTTGGGTGGTGTTGCATGGACAGTGCAAACACGACCAGACATTGCCGTCTTCGTGTCTGCCCTTCAGAGAAGAATGAAGGCACCAAGGGTTGTGGATATCCTGAATTTAAATAGGGTTTTAAAGTATCTTAAGGTTAAGCCCCTGGCAATGTGCTACTGCAAACTTGAAGGACCATGGTGTCTTGTTGCCGTCTCGGACAGCAGTTTCAAAGGCGAAGAGCAAGAACACTTTGCCGTTCGGAGCGGGATCATAGCTCTAGCTAGTGAGAATGGAGTGATCAAAGGTGAAAATCAGCTCCAGGTACTAGATTTTGTCTCTAAGAAACAGGGCAAGGTCTGCCGCAGCACCTATGCAGCGGAGTTACACAGCGCGTTGGACTTAGTGGGACTAGGTATGATAATAAATTCTGCCCTAAATGAAGTGCTATTAGGTTGCATGCCTCCCGCCAAACTTGTGGAACTTCAAGACACGGGCCAGAACGCCCTCAAGTTATGGCTTCTCATCGATGCCAAATCAGTTTGGAGTAGTGCAATCGGTGAAGAGGCCAAGTGTACAGATCAGACTGTCTATCTCCACTTGTTAAAGCTACGACAGCTTTTGGGAACCGTCATCAATTGTTTGGCTTGGGTAGATACCCGAGACATGTTGAGCGATGCGCTCACCAAGGGAGTCATAAGCCGTGATCTCCTGCGAATTCTGGCCGAGCATGGCACATGGACTGTACAGCACGGACTAGAAGTCCACTATCCTAGAAAAGCCATTTCGTAGCATGCTAATGTTGTTTGAGAGGCCGAGGACACGGCGATGCGCAAAGCGCCAGTACAGACAACCCGAGTTAAGATGTACCGCAGCCTGCAGGTCCCTGACTTCATACTGTGGCGATCGCTGTGGCCTTCAAGCCTCGAGGTCATAGACTTCTTTTCTAATTGGTCGAGTTCATTAGTGTCCTTCCACCGTGGCCCTTCGGGTCTTTACTTCATTTGCATTGTGTACTGTGCACGTAGCTGAATCGATCTTTCGGAGCATGTCCAGAGCGATAGAAAAGGGCCGCGACGCAATGGAGGAGCAGCTGTGGTTTCATAATCCAACTTTGGACTCGAATTCTGACTGGCCTACCCAGACCCCCTAAAGGATCCAAAACATAGAACGCCCTCGCAATGCCCTTGTTTCCCCAATGTAGTACTGGGTTCATATTGGGGGGTTCCATTTTTGGATCCTTTAGGGGGTTTGGGGAATTCTAAAATACGAAGTTGCTTTGGTAGTGTTGCATCTAAGCTCACAGCTACCTAACCCAGACCCCTGATGAATAAACCCCCTCCCCTTAATGGGGATTATGATGGGGCTCCCAATAATTATTCAGGCCCTTAAAAGGAGGGGGTTTATTCATCATGGGTTTACATTACTGCGCAAAACGTACCTGCTGCTTCGTAGAGAAGGAAGGAGCACATCCCTGCAGCAATTGTCTAAACTTCCCTCTAGTAGTCTGTGTAACCTCCTCCCCCATGCTTTAGAGAGCTTCCCAGACCCCCTTAAGGATCCAAAAAATGAAACCCCCAATATGAACCCATTATTACATTGGGGAAACAAGGGGATTATTAGGGGGTTCCATTTTTTGGATCCTTTAGGAGGTCTGGGCTTAGGCTTTAGGCCAGGGTTCATGGTCAGGGGAACGCCCGAAATATACACACAGCTCCCAGTTCACGTTTCACTTTCTTTCCCATTTGATTCTCCACTATTGGGGTAAGATCCCTCATTAAGCCCCAATCCCGAAAACGTAAACCCTAAACCCTGTTGGGTGTATATACCCACCCATTATAGACCCCTTATTAGTATTTATCCAGGCACCTAGCAAACCCCAAAACTCGTCCCTAAACCACTAAACCACAAGCCCTGAACCCAAATCCCTAAGCCCTAAACCTTGGATACTGCCCCTGCCCAGTTACAGTTGGATATACAATATTCATAATACAATTCTATATAGCCCTTAATAGGACCCCTAATACTAGACTGTTACTGGGTGGGGGCAGTACCCAACCTAAACCCAAATCCCTAAACCCTAAACCCAAATCCTTAAACCCTAAACAACCTAAACCCTGAACCCAAAGCGCTAAACCCTAAACCCCGCAGTCCTCGTCTGGAGGCAGTTTGCAGTGTGGCACGAAGTGCACATCTGGGATCTGCAGTCTTTGGATCCGGATGCCTAACTCAATTGGGGTATTACCAAAATTAGGGGTACCTAATTTAAAGGGGATATGGTATACGGGCTATATAGGATATAGGCAGGGTTTAGGGATATTCCCAAAAATAGGGGTACCTTATTGAGGGTCCGCATAATAAGGGTTATATTCTTTTGGGGTCTACCTTGGGTCCCCCAAACTACCACTTGAGCAATGTAGGAGCCTCAAGAAAAGGAGAGGGCGTTGGCAGTATGGTCTACTAGAGTTATAGACGGGATTATAAGGGCTATAAGAGGACAACATGGGCAATTGCTCAGGCTTGCAAATACCCATGTTGATAAGGTTACGACCATCCCCAATGAGTCATAGAACGAATCCCGTCTTTGTGGTTGTAGTAATAAACGGTAAGAAAGTATAGCTTTGTTCAACTAGCCCACACATCTTTTCTCACTTCGAAGCCAGGCGTGAGTCTCAACGTAGATGCATCACGAAGTAGGACACAGTTGGGCTAACGATAAGGTTTGTTGATCAATTCTCCTGGGAGTTCTGGCGATTTCTACAGGTTCTATGGTCTTCTAATCCCTTTCTAATGGTACCAAGCACTCCCCACCCCGGATAGCAAAAAGATGTCCATCAATACATAATTAAAGTTTCTGGGGAGGAAATACTTAGGCATTGCTTGACAATGACAGTAGCTTTTGGTAGTCATGACTAGGTCTATAGGGGCCTCTAAAAATCTGTTGAAGTTTTTGTTTAGTAAAATCCGAATAACTCTGAGAAGCCTGAACCCCCAGACCCTAAACCCAATCCCCTACAAATGGCCCTCTGCGAGTGGAGTCATCGTCTCCACTCGCAGCATCCAAAAGATGGCAGCTTCTAAAGTCCCAAGTTCCCCCGTATCCTGGGGTTTAGGGTTCCTTAGGGTTTAGGGTTTAGGGCTCCTTAGGGGTTACAACACTGGGTAATACCCTAACCCTAAACCCTAAACTCCAGTGCTTAAAACCTAAACCCCAAACCCTAAACACTAAAGCTATTACTACCAAAGGGTTCCTTTCGGGCTTGGCATCCTGAGATGCGTCCTGCGTCAGAAATATAGGCCCTTGTTTTGTTGTTTTTTGCAAAGGTACATCATACTTGACCATAAACCCTAAACCCTAAACTTGGGGCGCCAACAGTGACAACCTTGAAGAGTCTCCAGAAATTAGGAAACCCTAAACCCTAATCCCTAATCCCTCAACCTTAACCCCTAAACCTTAAACCCTGTTATACCGGCTCCGAGCTTTTTGGGACCGAAGCCTGGCTCCTTGTTTCGTAATTGGGCCTTTCCGCGATCCATGGAGGTTCCAGAAACTAGGTTTAGGGTTTATGGATCCTTCTTGCTTAGGATTTAAAGTAGAGGCATTTCAGTGAATTGTCGAGTTTAGGGTTTCCAAGAACGAAGGGTTTAGGATTTAGGGTTTAGGGGGTTGCCTATAGAAAGGAATGTAGTATATTGGGATCTATATACAGGTCACCCTGTTTACGGAAACTAGCACACATGCGCTGAGCAATCATGGCCCGTAGCCACCGAGATTTCGACCGCTGAGCAAGGGTAAGAGCAACTTACAAACAATTCGGGGTTTCCAGACACCATATTGTTGGAGCCCCAAAAAGATTGCCCTGAGTATTGGAAGCCCTCGTCTTGAAAAGTCCATGCCCAGACCCCCAAAGGGATCTAAAATTTTAAATCCCCTAGAACCATATGGGAAATTATATAAGGGATTGTATAGGAGTTATAATGGGTCTATATGGGGGATCTAATTTTTAGATCCTCCCAAGGGGTCTGGGTGTACCTAAACCCTAGACCCTAAATCTCAAAAAAAAAACCTTAACCCATAAACCCTAAACCCAAAAAAAAACTTAAACCCTAAACCCTAAACTGAAAAGTCCATGAAGCTACTGCCAACTCATCCTGCACATGAAGCCCAGGAGGAAGTTCGTCGGCATCTTCCCAGCATCTTCAGCGCCGCAGGCGTACGCAAGGCGACTTGCCATACTGAGAATGTTGGCTTTTGGGGGTTGAGGCTTGACTACCGCTGATGAATAAACCTCTCCATTTAAAAGGGCGCTAGTATTAGGATCCTATAAGAATCCCTATTGAGGAGAGGGGGTTTATTAATCACGGGTCTACCTTAGCAAGGCAGGAGCAGAATAATTGCGATCTGGAATTGTTCCCGGCAACTGGCAAGGCTCATTGGCGTGCTCACAACAGCAATGAGGACCTTGAGCGGCAGCCATCATCATTGACATAATCAACTGTTCCCCTAAATAGGTGTACCCCACCCTCAAACCCTACACCCCCAACAAGCTACCCCTAGTTTTGGGAAACCCCCCTTTAAGGTTGGGTTTTGCTTCCGGTCCTCGGACTGGCCACGACTGGGCAGCTTTGTCGCGGCGCTGCGATCCCTGGTGGGCTCCCTTTGAAGGGTTTTTTTGGGGGGTTACAGAGGGATATGTGTGTACATATATATGTGTGTATGTATATATATATATATGGGCTTTACACTCCCGGAAACCAACATGGAACCCAAAAAGGGCCCTATAAAGACTACAGCCCTTCTAAAAGGGGACTATAGGGTTTCCATGTTAGTTTGGGGGAGTGTAGGGAGTAGGGTTTACGGTTTGTAGGGTTGAGGGGCTTAGGGTTTTGGGGTTGGGGATCTGGGTGTAGAGGTGAGTTTTGTTAGCAGATTAGGGTGTAGGTGCTAGGGTTGAGGCGCTTAGGTTTCAGTTGGGTACTGCCCCCACCCAGTAACAGTTTGTATTAGGGGTCCTATTAAGGGCTATATACAACCATACTATATTTGTTATCCAACTGTTACTGAGGGGGGGCCCTAAACCCTAAACCCTATAAACCCTAAACCCTAAAGTAGTACCCAAGTGTTAGGGTTTAGCGTTCAGGGTCTAGGCTTGAAGGGGACTAGGAACCAATGTAACCCGAGCATTGGAATATTTTGATAGGGGTTCTTCTTGTAAAGAAGTGAAATGCCTGTAGTGAAAATCTTGCCAGGCTTCCCAAAAAGCTTGGGGTGACCCGACAAAAAAAACTCCACGAAATACCTTTGAACCATTACTTCAGGGGTAGGTAGGCCATGATTCTGGCTTGTTGGGGTAGCTTTTATCGTCTGGGGTCTGGGGCCCAGGGCTTGGAATCGACACTACATATGGTGATCCAGCTTATAATTGTAGAGTCAAGATGTCCATGAGATGATCACATGACTCTTACAGGGTCCGCGTCATATTCGTCGAGATTGCATAAATCTCTTTACAACAATTCGCAAGAACTTAGACTTCGCTTAGGTGGCTTGCAAGTTTCCGAGCCGCGAGGTTCATGTCTTAAGACAGAAGCTTACTGGGTGTTAATAAGGAATAAGGGAATAGATTGTGTAGGGATTATTGTCCGTTTCCCCTACTAACCTCCTTGGGACGTAGCTTGGACCTTAGACCCTTAACCCTTTGGGATTCCCTTATATTCGTATTATAGGTAATTAAGGGTTAACCCTTAGTAGGGGTCCTAAGTTTCATGTAGTAGCTACCAATAAGAAAAGCTAGTCTTGGTCTACATGTGATCAAAAAGGCCCTGGCAAGGCCGAGCCCCAAAACCCCAACGCTTAGACCCACAGGCTTCCCCGGATCGTTCAAGTGGGTAAAGGAATGGCCAACTATCCAGCAAAGACAAAACTTGCAAAACATCACCCAAAAAAGGCTATGTTCTACATACTTTTGGGGTTCACACATGCCCTGGACCTTAGGCTCATCGCCAAAGAGTTCCAAAAATGTCCGAAACCCCAAACCCTGAACCCTTATCCCCTAAACCCTTAAGCTCCTGGATCTTAAAATCTAAACCCTCCACCCTGAAACCCTAAACCCTGGTCCTAAACCCTAAGCCACTAAACCTTAAATCTTAAACCCTAAACCCCAAACTTTAAATCCTAAACCCTAAGCACCCTAAATCCTAAACCCCAAACCCTAAACCCATAAATCCTGAACCCTAAATCCTACATTCTAAACCCTAAGCCCTAAGCCCTAGGTGGATCTCGACTTGATCTGGGCCCGACAGCACCCGACGGAGCCTGTTGGCCTCAAGGGGCAGCTAGGCCTGGCTATTGGGGTTATATATCAAGTTTTGGGGTTTAGGGTTTGGGGTGATATAGGGATAATGGAAAAGAAAATGGAAACTATAGGGATTGTAGGGATACGCATAGGGGCTAGGCCTGGCCATAAAGGGATATATATATATATATAGGGAATATATTGGGGTTGTTCAGGGATAATGGTAAAGACCATTATAATGGGGTTATATAGGGTTTAGAGAGGTTTTTTGGTGTTTAGGGGTTTAGGGTGTTTACCGTTTAGGGTGTTTAGGGTATAGGGTGTTTAGGGTTTAGGGTGTTTAGGGGGTTAAGGTTTGGGGTGTTGAGGGCATTTAGGGCTTCGGGTGTAGGATTCAGGGTCTAGGATGGGGGTTTGGGGTGTTTAGGGTTTAGGGCTTGAGACATTGGGTTCGGGATTCGTTTCAGGGCTAGTACTGTTGTTGTTACTGGTTTTAGGGCCTCGTTGTCAGAGGGTTTTGCATGTCTAGTGTACTTATTCTTTCGCTGTACACAACGTACCAGCGCATCCTGGCTTAGGGTTTCTACAAGGGTTGCAATGCAGGAGTGAGTGAACTGCATCCCACATTTTCGCGCTGATCTCATATCTCGGAAGCCCTAAGCCCTAAACCCCAAACTCCAATGCGAAGTCCTTAGGGATTCATACTTGGATGGAGAGCATTAGCACCTCATGATATACCTACCTACAACTGTTCTAGGGTTTCCGGAACCTTATATATCCCTATATAACCTTCATGTATACCTATATGATCCCTATAAACCCCTTTAAAGGAAACCCTACTGCTGTTCTAGGGTTTCCTGAACTTGTGTACAAAGGTGGCAGAGGCTCGGATCAGAATCATCAGGCTCTAGTCAGGTTTTCACCCCTAGACTTGGCGACGCAGACTCTGGGAATAAAGGGTATAGGGTTTAGGGAATTTAGGTTTTAGGGACCCTAAACCCTAAACCCTAAGATATAGAGTTTAGGGAATCTAGGCTACATTTCCTGAGTGGCTGCGAGCAAGTCGGCATGTTTTCATGCGCTTCCGTCAGTCGTGATGGCCCCTATTTACGTGTATCTTGCACTGCAACCCGAGACTTAGAGTTTAGAATTTACGGGCATACGAATTCTGAGCAAACCCCAAACCCCACACCCTGCTTCTTAAGGGGTTTAGGGTGTAAGTCGCCAGCCTTACCACAGATATCCGGCTAATGTAGGAGCTTAAATGGATACCGATACTATGGTCCTAGGTATCTTGTACAATTCTGGTATAGGGTGCGTTAGATAGGCCTCAAAACAAATATTGATAGCTATTTAGTCACCTACATTACAAGCTTCTATCATCCTCCGTCAAACCCCTGTTTCCGTGTCATTTTTCGTGTTTTTTTCCACTCGATTCTCCCCTATTGGGGCAATATCCCTAAACCCTTATGTCATCCATATAACCCTTTTAATGGGACGTATATGACCCTCATAATTCCTTTAAAAGGACTTACATAATCCCTATAACTCCGTTTAAAGGGACCTATATAATCCCTACGACACCCTTAAAGCGACCTATATACCCCCTATAACTCCTTTTTCAAGGCACCTACCTCACCCCCATGGTATCTTAGGCTGGTGGCCAAGTTGCTCCAGAAGCAGCTGGATAAGACAGAGCAGTGTTCGAATTGGGCCCAGAGGCTTGGCGAACGCGGAGCAAAGAATCAGGTTTAGGGAGTAGGGTTTAGGGTTTTAAAGCTTTAGGATTCGGGTTTAGGGATTCGGGCTTGGGGATTCGGATTTCGGGATTAGGGTTCAGGGTGTAAGCATCAGGGTTCAGGGATTACGATTCAGGGTTTCCGGACAAACTTTACGGCCGAGGACTTGCTGGCTGTTAGCCGAAAATGCAGGAATGGATCCTACAGTGATAGCTCCTTAGTATGTAGGTAATAGAGATGTAATATACCTACAATAGTCCCTTGTGGTACTGGAAGTTAGTTCAGTCTCAATAGAGTTACCATTACCTTTTGTGGTCACTATGAGTGCGTGAGAGCCCAACCTGTATAATAACCCAGACCCCTGATTCATAAACCCCCTCCCCTAAGTAGGGATTATAATAGGGATCCTAAGATTAAAGCCTCTACAAGGAGGGGGTTTATTAATCATGGGTCTACATGCGGATTTTGCTTGTAGTGGATCAAGGGCCGGAAACGTTCACACCATTGGCAATAATCCAGGGGCTGCGAAAGGATCCATCCCTCCAACAGACCCTCAACTCTAAACCCTAGCGGTTTAGGGTTTAGGGTTTCTTGGCTTTGGGTCTTCAAGGGCCAAAGGATCTTAATCTCAAATTATGTGTTAGTTTTCCCGCGTGTGTTCCCATCAGTATTGTTTTGTCACAGCTATGGTTACTACTATGATTATTATTGCTACCATTCTGATGGCCATTAGTACCTCTATCATACTTACCATGACTAACGATTTCTATTAGTACTCTTATTCACATGCCTCAATTTATTTTGTTTCTATCGTAGTGGCCATAAACCCTAAATCAAGTCCCTGGATGATTGCTATCTCTGTCAGAGTTGCTAGTATACGTGTGGGGCTTTGGGTTTACTACAGGCTTGAGATGCGGGGTCTGACCGAATCGCAATTCAAAGCTTACGATCTGACTGATGGCAATTTACACCCTAGAACGCAAGCCCTAAAACCCTAGAAACCCTTTAATCCCAAAGCCTGCTTGGAGGGTCAGGGGGACTGAGTAAGCAGGTTTCTGGTGGGGATAATTCGGGTTACTATATGGGTTATAAGGGTTATACACCTACTTACTAAGTCCCCCTGACCCTCCAAGTAAGAACTCAGAAACCCCAGAAACCCTAAAGCCCCTAAACCGTTAAAGAGTGATTACTCCCGCATCCATGGGCCTCCCAGAGTTTGCGGGAAAAGTCGCGCATGCAGGGACCGGGTTTAGGGTTTAGGGTGGTGGACAAGCATCATCAATGAAGCGGCGCGTGTCACCTTTTGATTGAAGGACTCCCCATCCTAAACCCTAAACCATAAACGTTGAGCAAGACATGAGAACGGCCAAGTTCTTTCTGCATCCCAAAAACCCTCAACCCTAAACCTTTGGTACTGCCCCCAAACAGTAACAGTCTATATTAGGGGTCCTATTAAGAGCTATGGATGTCCATCTTATAGTTATTATCCAACTGGGGCAGTACCCAACCTAAACCTTTATCCGCAAAACGCAGGGCGATAGGATTGTTATCGTTTGGGGACAAGCGGGGCTTTCTTGGATAGAAGATGGACGTATGAGACGCTTCACGTTCGGGTTTACGGTTTAGGGACCCTCTGAAGTGGTATAATCAGATTCTACGAGTACCCCACTATGACCATCATCCCTTGCAGTCACTATGACTGGAAGGGGCTTCCACCCAAGCTTCACATACCCTAAACACTAAACCCTCAACTCTAACCCCCAAATGAACCCTAAACCGTAATCAAAGAACGAATGAATAAGGGATTATAATAGTACCCCCCCAACGGTACACCCCCCCCCCAGATTTAGAACCCTTTTAGGCCTTCTAAATACAACCCCAAATTTTGCACCCTAAACCCTAAACCTTATACAGTCAAAGAAGGAATGAAGCTTCCTCAGACCCTTAGCCCTTTGGGATAATTCCTATTATAAGTACCTAAGGGTTAACCCTTAGTAGGGGTCCCAGGTGCCACGTAGTAATCAGAGAATGAATGAAGCTTCCCCTAATCCCTAAATCCCTAAACCCTAAATCCCTAAATCCCTAAATCCCTAAATCGCTAAATCCCTAAACCCTAAAACCCTAAACCCTAAAACCCTAAACCCTAAACAGCTTCCCCGCCCCCACCTCCTTGGAGGCCATTGTCGGACCAGCAGCTGAGCTACGCCGCACTGGATGCCCATTGCCTATTGCAACTGCTTCGGGCCTTGGACCCCTCGGACGAGGTGAGGGTTTTAGGGTTGGGGGGGTTTAGAGTTTAGGGGCTTAGGGCTTATTAAAGTTTGAAGCAGTTTAGGTTTTAGGGCCTTAGATTTTAGGGTTTTGGGGGGGTTAGGGGCCAAAGTTGTGTGACCATCAAGCTGGCTCATAGAGTGTCTGTGAAGAAGTATCGTAATGAGTGTTCCCTTGGGACAGGGGGCATGAACTTGTGAGGTTCCCACAACTTTGGTAGGAATTCTTAGCCGGGCAGATAAATTAGGAGACTTTCGGTTTGTGCCAGGTATCTACACTACCCTAAGACTAACACGGAATCTTCACAATCCCAACATAAAATAAAAAATATATATAACAACACCCTGTAAAGCATATGGCCCTTTCAAGATTTGTATGCATGGGTGGGTCGGGTGGGTCCGTGTTAGATCAAGGGAGAGTGGGGGAGTAAACCCAAGTAGTTGCTACTATCTATGGGCTCGGAGAAGGCAACATTTGAAACCTCTACCCTAAACCCTAGGGCTAGTTTTAGGGATCCACGCATCAACTCCTCCAAGCATGTTTAACAGGACGGTGGTTAAAATTCCCCCGAGAGAGGTACTTCAACATGCCCATTCGCTATCGTGAAGTGAGCAAATCTTTTTACCACCTCCATACCTCATATTAGCCATAATTTAAACTCCTCAGAAGGGGTTCTATCAGGGGTTCTGTAGGGGACTACTGTAGGGGATACAAAGGGGAAGACTCGGAGTTTAGACTATGGCTCATATGAGCTACTGTCAGTTTGAGCTTTATCAAGTGACCCTCAACAGTGGACATAAGGGGTTCCTCTTGTGGTTTAGTATAGTGGCTAGTATAGCCCCAAATGAGGAACCCATGTCCATCAATTACCTGGGTAATATTGACCGTAGCCCATATTGCAGAAATCCAGTACAATTACTATTGCAACAGAAATTTTGTTTTGTGTGATTATACTATTTGTGTTACTGGCATTATCGTTTCTAGTGTGACTGCTGTTACTTCTGTTATTACTGGCCTAGGGTTATTACTATGAAAGTCCTTCCTCCAACGTAGAGCAGGAGTTACAAGCGATCCAGGTCGACCTGGATCAGGAGCTGGGAGATAGCATCTTTGTTCAAACAGAGGCCTTCAATGCAATGGCCTTCTGGAGAATGGGATTCTTGAGAAAATGATACCATAGTTACATAGGGGCCTGGAAGGAGAAATATTGCATTTGCAGCTTTTGCTGGCTTCTACATAGTCTGATCTTGGAAGCTCTTGTAAGTTCTACCCTTCAACCCTAAACCCTAAACCCTACCATGCCATGGCTTTTGGAGAAAGGGTCCCATAAAAAAACCTACTACTCCCAAGGTGCTAGCTACAGGTGCTTGTCCCTAATTGCAACTTGCAAGGAGCTAATGTTCACACGCAGGCTGCCGATTCAGCCATAGACAACAATCCGAGTATCCCCCTTACTAACCTCCGTAGCAGTCCCCTATATAATCCTCTATATCACCACCTTGAAGGAGTTTAGAGTATAACTCATTTGGTTCTGAAGATCCTCAACTTTTGACAAGCTTCACCGGGGTTTACCTTAGGTGGACCCCCCGCCCAGTAATAGTCACAGTTGTGACCATAGGGGATACTAGCTGGGCCATTTATAGCGACCTCACCCTACATGGTGGTTTATCTAGGGAATACATAGGGAACAGGACCAAAATGGCTTTACATTGGGATTTGAAATTGTTCTGAAGTGACCAGTAAAAATGATTACGGTAAGGTCCTCTGATATTCTTATATTCTTATTCTACCACAATTACGGGGCGGGGGGGTCCACCTGAATGCTCAATGTAGGTACGATTTATAGAGAGCAGGGCTCAATGTAGTTGCACACTGAGGGCCTCGGGGATACTTGGAGCATCAGGGGGACATGGTAAGCAGGTCCATAATAGGGATAACGGGTTATTATATGTCATAGGTATACTTAGACGGCGGACCTTGTAAGTGGGCAGAAGCTTTCCTTGCGAAGTGCCGATGGCGAGATTGCAGCCTGTCGTTTGCATCACGTTTCATAGCGGGATCACTTATGATGGTGGTTCTATGGCTTTCTTATAGGGCTTTATAGGAGTCTTATAATGGAGAATCGGCTGGAAAAGAAAACGGACCACCCTTACTACACTACCCCCAAGGTTCCCCCTTAATTGTATTTCGGGCTAATTAAAGTGATGGGTTGATATAGGGGGATGGCGAGGAGAGCCTTCAACGATGTCGAGATCACGGATAGACTTGGCGCTGACACTAAATCCTAAATTGCTAACCCTAAACCCTAAATTCTAAACCCTAAATTCTTAATCCTGAACCCTAAATTCTTAACCCTGAACCCTAAAAACGGGTTTAGGGCTTAGGCTTTCTGAATCCATGTGCCTGACCAGCAGGAGCCAGAGACCTGTGTTGAATCCTCTGACGAATTGTCAGGCTCGGTTTGAGGTTTCGGGTTAAGGGATGAGGGTTAAGGGATATTAGGGTCAAGGGATTAGGGTTTTGGTTTTCGGGATTGGGGTTTAGGGATTAGGACTTGCTTTAATGTAGCCTTGAAGCAGAGATAGTCATGCGAGCCGCTTCGAGCGTGTCGTGCTATGCGACATGTTGCTTTGGCCTGACTGTGGAAGGCCATCTAACACATTCACCCACCCCACGCCGTCCCAGCGGCCAAACCACCCAAACCCATTCCTATTAGGGTTTAGGACCTAAACTCAGTTAGGTCCATCTTGGTCAACAACAGCACACATTTCTATCGTCAAGCATCTTGTTTCCGAAAGGCTTGAGAAAGCCTTGCAGGAACTGCAAAGGGTTTGTCCTGAAGTCTGACTCTGTGCAGAAAGCTGGAAGGAGGTTTTGTGAGAGAGGCCCTTGGATTCGCTTGCCGAGGAGCCCCGGCCCCCAAGGAGAGCCCCAGAACAGGGGCCAGGAAGGGTTTGGAGAGCATGGCGAACGGGTCCGGTACCGGGCCTATTGTGGGTGCCACCGTACCCGTATGTCGGCGTACGCCATCGAGTTCGAGGGCAAAGGCGCCGCCACCATCATAGGTGGGCAGCCTGAGCCATGAGCTTAGGGATTAGGGTTTAGGGATTAGGGTTTAGGGATTAGCGTCTAGGGATTGGGGTTTAGGCTAGACCCTAATAGTAAAAGGCAAAGGGGGCTGGGGCTGGTCTGGATTTATTCATAGGGTTTAGAGTTTTGGGGCTGGAGGTTTAGGATTTAGGGATTAGGATTTAGGGATTAGGATTTAGGGTTTAGGGATTAGGGTTGAAGGTTTAGATGCAGGGTTTAGGGTTTAGGGTTTGGGCCCACACGTGTTGATTAACATACGAGCCATCGTCCAAACTCCTTGAAACGGGGGCTATGTAAGGGGTTGTAATATAGGGGACTACTATAGAGATTAGGAGGATACTAGGCGTTTAGATTATAGCTCATATCATGGTACTGTATTGGTGAGGCGGTTACAACTCGGCAGAGCGAATCACGTATATCCCAAATATGTATAGTCCCGTAAGTGGAATATTCAACACTAGAGGGTGGGGATGTTTTGCATTGGGCAATTCATTTGGTTTTGGTGGTTGTGGGGCTCAGAAAATGTGGTATATTGTTTCCATACATTAAATAAGGGATCCCAGTACAGACCCGAAATATCATCACTCCCAAAACGGAGCCCTAATTCCCGGAAATCCCCCTATCCCACATCCAGACTTTGACTCGAGCACCTGGTATGCGGGCCTGGTGGGACTTTGTTGTTTGGGGTTGGGGTTTTTGGTCTTTCGGTTTGGGGCTCACGAGTTCCTAAGACCAAAAGTTTTTCGTATAGTACAGACCTCATAAACACTTCGTGATCGGAATACATGCCTTGGAACCCAGACCCCCCAACCCTCGACCCTTTCTGGCGGAAGTCTTACATCACCTGGGGTCCTTCAAGCACTGTACTTCCCAGGATTTGGGGTGTACTTAGGCCCTGAGCCCGTTGTTGCAGCGTTTCTTTCGCCAAGAAGACCCATATCTTGCAACAAATAAGGGATTTGGGTGACCCCAACCCCCCAAATAATGGGGAACCAAATGGAGAAGAACACGGAAAATTGCATGGAAACTGGGTTTCTTTCTTATTTACAAGGATGTATGATGTCTGCTAGGCAAGAAGGGGATTCCGGTACCCCCAACCCACAAATTAGGAACATAACTAGGTCACGCGTGCTTAGAGCGCTTTGTTGCTTCAGAGCGCCAAAATGTGCACGAAATTGAAGTTTTAGCGCGATGTTAGCCGCAATATGGAAGAGTGCGAAACCCTGAGAACTAGTGTCCTTTTTCACGATCATGTGCGTTTTGTGGAGCGAGAAGTACTCAAAATTTAGCCTGATGCAAGGCACTGCTGCGTGGGACATCGGAAACGCACAGCTGGAGCATGTCCTTCAAAGTAGATTTCACATCGCTGTTCCTTGCGGCACGGCTGCGCCAAGGCAAGCGGAAAGCCAGATTTGCCGAGCTCGCCAATGTTCTTGTGTTATTATGGTTTGGGCATGGATGCAGTCGTAACCGTATGCTCTCGAAACACGAACCGTTATTATGGTTTGGCATGGATGCACTGGTAACCGTATGCTCTCGAAACACGAACGTTTTTATGGTTTGGGGATGGATGCACTGGTAGCTGTATGCTCTCGAAACACGAACGT
>CAJNIZ010031013.1:41885-59030 GCA_905231905.1 Symbiodinium pilosum
GGTACTGCCCCTCCCTCAGTAACAGCTGGATAATGATTATAATATGGTTAGATATATCCCTTAATAGGACCCCTAATATAGACTGTTACTAGGTGGGGGCAGTACCCAACCTTTAGGTAAGTTTTCGATCCCTTCTAGGGTCCCACATTCTCATCCTCAAGAGCTTAAAGCTCGTGGAAGTTCTCACAGTTGCCTGAGAGGAGAATTTTCCTGCTGGTGTTTCAGGGGGGAGTGGATTCCTATTGCATCCACTGAGGGCTTATGGTTCAGGGCTTAGGGCTTTAAACCCTAAACCCTAAACCCTAAATCCTAAACCCTAAACGTATAATGACTTCGAAAAGTTGAGTGAGTAAGTCAGGAGTGTCTAGGGGTTGAGCAAGGCAAGCTAAAGGGGAAGCCCTAGGCGGATAGTGCATATTGGGGTTTCCCCAAATTGGGGTACCATTTTGGGGGTCCCCGTAATCAGGATTATAGTATTTTGGGGTCTATATTGGGGTCCCCCTATTTAGGGAAATTACCATATATCTCACTGCAAAATGCTGTTTTGCACCGAAAATGACCTCAAATTGGCTTAATTTCGGCTGCTGAAACTGTTCGAATCATCCTAAAGTGGCCAGTAGCTGTCCGCTTATGCACCGGTAAGTTCTCCACAGGCCAAAAGTCGCTTGGTCCATCGTGGCCTTCCGACTGCTAGACAGAAGGGAAAAGGCATGATCACAAAGAAGCCATCCCTGAATCATTGGGTGAAATTACTGCTTCCTTTTCCACAACCCCCTTCCTCATTAAGTACTAGTAAGCCTTAGGCCTTGAATTTTGAATGTTCTTGTTGTTTCCTTCGTTCCCTACAAAACACTCGTGTGCCCTAAACCCTATACTGGCAAATCCAAACAACGCATTTGTTTCCAGCCAATCATAATTCATAATCATATAACGACGTCCATTTCCTTTTGGATTCTCCCATTCCGTACGAAGTGCTCTAAACCTTTATCTTATGATTTCTTCCATTTTCGTGTCCCTTTTCCTACAAGCCATGGGTTCAAGGTGGTCATTCCCTACGAACCCTAAACCCTAAACCCTAAATCCAAAACCTTGGACCCCAACTCCTAAACCCTAACGGGGGTTTAGGGTTTAGGGTCTAAGCATTGAATCCCAAAATCCGGAACCCTAAGGCCGAAACCCCTTTACATGGGCTGAGGCGGTGCAAGCAACACAAAAGTCGCCAGAGGTGACATACTGAAAAAAAAACGTTGCTACTTGGAGGGTCAGGGGGACTTAGTAAGTGGGTTAATAATAGGGATAATTGGGGTTACTATATGGCTTACAGTGGTTATTAACCTACTTACTAAGTCCCCCTGACCCTCTAAGTATAGTGTTAGCATGACCTCACCACGTATCTTCTTGAGCATATCAACCTCCCACCGGAATGAATGTGCATCGTGACCATAACATGTTTGTAGCTGCGCCGCCACGAACATATTGCAGCGCTTTTTCCGGTGAAGCGGAGAATGCCGGAGACGAACACCTTAGTTCGCCACAGGGTACCAGTAAACTTTAAAGAATTTCCTTGGTACGCCCCCCCGTGGACTCTCTACTTGGATCAACCAGAGAGTAGCTGGGTAGCCCACACATATGGGACATGTGTATGGAGTTCAACAAAACCTAGAGCCTAAATCCCGAAGATTGTAGGAACCCAGACATGTCACAAACACTTCGAGTCATGGAATGCTTTGTTTAGGGTTTAGAGTTTAGGGTCTAGGGTTTGGGGCTTAGGGTTTGGGGTCACTGGTCCTTGACTAGGTGGCACTGATTCCTGGTGCTTCAGATTCTAGCCCGTCCTTTGCAGGATGCCGAACGTAGAGGGTTTAGGGTTTAGGGTCCCCTGATTAATAAACCCCCTCCCCTTGAAAGTGATTATTAGGGGCATCCTAAGATTAAGACCTCCAAAAGGAGGGGGCTCATTAATCATGGCTCTAGATTACTCCGGAACATGTGAGCCCTGGACTAAATTCGTAGTATATCCCTGAAATAGGTCCCCCCCCGAAACCCTATATCCTCCCCTATAGGTCCCCCCCAACCTAAATTCAGTCCGCAGCTCATATGCTCCAAACTGCCACCATCACCCTGTAGCTCCAATGTAAGCTCTGCTTTTTGAATCATCACCTCCGATTCGGACCCAGCCCTCCTTAACAACAAGTATGCCCCCTTGATTTATGGGGGTTTCCCAAAATTGGGGGTACCATTTTGGAGGTCCCCATAATAAGGACTATAGTAGTTTGGGGTCTATATTGGGGTCCCCCTAGTTAGGGAAATCATCATATCATGGCATTGCATTGGGCATGTTTATCATCTATCGGGAGGGGCGCAGGTCTTATCAGCTTCAAACCTTGAATTATGTGGCAGTTTTCCATTTTCTTTTCCATACCTGTACATACCCTACATAACCCTTACTTAGTGGTTGTATTACTTAGGGCCAGAGAACCATTTGGAACGTCTACGGAACCACAACCTGATAGGGGTTATCTAGGATAAGGTCGTAGTGGTGTTAGCCCTATGATGGAGAATCAAATGGAAAGGAAAATGGAACATGACATGGAAACTGGGCTAATATTGGGATTTTTGGGTTGATACGAAAATCCTGCATGACCCTAGGTATCCTAAACCTTTCAAATTTTAGAATTCTAGTACACTAAGGTCATGCCGGATGTTTTATATCCACAGCAGGATGTTCCTGGTGAGTGTACAAAGTGGGGGTTTTGGGAATAGGGTCAAAACCTTGAATGAAGCATAAACGACTTGATTTTCTGGACCTCACCCCCAGCTTCATGGCCACTTATACTGAAGACTCTTGGGGTTTAGGGTTTAGGGGTTCAGGTCTATATAGGGGTTATATAGGGATAATGGAAAATGGAATGGAAACTACTGTTTAGGGTTGAGGGTACTGTCTTGATGCTTCCCTTTGCTGGAAAAAAAAGCCAGCCTTGCAGATTGGGGGTGCTGCACGCAAGTTTTATTGGTTCGAAGCGATTCGATCATGCTATATCACGCCCAAGCTTTTGCCAACAATTAGAACCGCAATGTCTTTAAATCATAATGGGTAATGAGCTGCAGCACTCAGTTCCATGAGTTGGTGCCTTTGGCACGAGGCCTGTTAATTGCGGCCAAAATGCCATGCCTTGCTGTCGCACTACGAGATCTCAGACCGCGCTGGAGCAGTACGCTGCATCAGTCGCAGATGATAGTGCGAATGAGGCAAGCAATGAAGAAACCTACGAGAGTGACAGCATTCAGCGAGGTGCTGGTTGGGTGTCTTCCGAATCTGCGTTGATCGTGGTTTTGGTTTGGGGGGGCCTCAGGGCGACCGGGTTAGGAGGTTTACGAGGAAGAGCAGTCTCGTTTGATGCAGCAGCCTGGAAAATCATGAATATGATCACCTTGTCATCCCTAGAATCCTCGCATAACTAGACTAGGAGAACCTACCCCACAACCCTGTTCAAATCATTCAGGCCGATACGTTACAACAGGAATGCTGGGCTTCTGCAGCTTGTACTCGGTGGGTCAGGGGGACTCAGTAAGTAGGTTAATTTTCTATAACCCATACAATAACCCTAGTTATCCTAATTTTTAACTTGCTTACTAAGTCCTCATGACCCTCCAAGTAGGGTTGCCAGCAGGCCGCTCGCACGCTCTTTCCTATGTACACAGTGCCTGCCAAGCAGCTGCTGGAGATGTCGGAGATCAAGCCGCACGAGGTGCTCAAGGCATGGCCTTCGAAGCTAGACCCAGAACCTTACCTCTGTATGGTAACCCTGAATTTGTTTAAAGGGGGATGTAGGGGTTATATGGGGGTTATGTAGGGGTTATATGGGTTTGGGGTTTGGGGTTTAAGGCTTCGGGTTTGGGTTTAGGGTTTAGGGTTCTCCGTATGGTAGCCCTGAAATTATGGGGGGTTGCCCAAAATTAGGAGTACCTTTTTGGTGGTCCCTATGATAAGGATTATGGTAGTTTGGGGTCTATATTGGGGTCCCCCTGTTTAGGGAAACTACCTCATATAGGCCCAACTTGCAGCTATATAGTATAGTTTAGGAGGACTCCCCACCCTGTAATAGTGGTATAATGAGAATATAGTAGGATCCTAATATACTCCTTCTTATCCCTTATAGGGGGGGTCCTCCTAACATATAGTATAGATATTCTTTTCCATTCCCTCATTCGCTGCGTTGCGAGCAGTGTCTGCAGTGCTTGCCTGCCGGTACCCGTTGCGGAGCCCCGTTGCGGAGCTTTTGCAGAATGGGTTGCGCTGAAGAGGATTGGAAATGAGGACACAAACAAAGACTGCCTAGGCTCCCTGGTGCTTAGGAGGGAATGGGGGAATGGACTATGGGGACTATTATTGGGCATTATGTAGGGACTACTATAGGGATCCATTCCCCCATTCCCTCCTAAGCACCAAGGGGGTAGGGGACATCTCTCTTCCGGATTTGTATGCAGATTCGCGCGACTCATCGAGGAGAATAAGTTGCAAAGGCAGAGAAGGAGGACCCTAAACTCTAAACCCCTAAACAGTACTTTCCATTTTCTTTTCCATTATCCCTATATAACCCAACATAACCCCTATACACCCCTTATATATCCCTTTAAAGGGACCTAGGGTTTCCATTTTCTATTCCATTATCCCTATATAGCTCCTATACATCCCCTATAGTAGTCCCTAGATCATCCCTAAACCCTACAACCTAAACCCCTAAAACCCTAAACCCCAAACCCCTAAAGTGCCATAAACCTTAAACCTTAGAACCTAGAATGACCAGAAGGACAAGAAGGAGAAAAAGGGCCAGCTGGCCAGCGCTGCGGGATTTAGGGATTTAGGGTTTAGGGGTTTAGGGTTTGGGGGTTTAGGGTGGCCCGGAGGGTCTGGGAAGGGTGAGAAGCCCTCCGCGCAACACTTGTGAATACTCAAAAGCCCCTAGGCCCTAAGCGTTCTACAAAAGTAAAGGGGTTTCCCAAAATCACGAGTATTTTTGGGGGATCCCTATAATAAGGATTACAGTACTTCGAGATGTAATATTGAGATCCCCTTTTTTGAGGAAACTCCCATATAACCCTCTATGTATAATCGCTATAGGACCCATTATTATAGTTTCCATTTTCTTTTTCCTTTATCCACTATATCGCCCCATAGTTGGGTTCCCCCTCTTTTGGGAAACAACCCTAAACCCTAAGCGCTAACCCATAGCCCCTATATTGGGGACCCCTATATTGGGGTCCCCGGAACCTTTGGGTTCCCCTTTTATTAGGAAACTACCATAACAATTCATGGATACCCTCTCCAAAGCTGGTTGCGCACGCCATATGTGGACATAAATTCGAGCAGTTATTTTTTAGGGCTCAAGGGTTTAGGGTTTAGGGGTGTAGGGGTTTAGGGAGCATGTTTTGAGCTGCGGCAATGCAGTTGGGGATTGTTGAATTAGATGGACCGAAGAGCGAGCTATGTTTGATTGAGGTACTGTTGCCTTTAATCATGTTGTACTATACTAGGTTCTATTACAACACATTATTCTATGGCTCATGGTATTATTTCTTATGTTATATGGGTTTGACAGGGGGCTGCCGAGGGAATTAGCTGCTAAACCCTAAGCCTTAAATCCCTAAGCCCTAAAACCCTAAGCCCTAAATCCCTAAACCCTAAGCCCTAAATCCCTAAGCCCTAAAACCCTTTAAGCAGGCACTTGGTTTGCTAATCGTTTTCGATGAGACGCAGGGCAAAGCTGCTTTTGTGTCGCATCAGCGGCTTGCTGGTGGTTTAGGGATTGTAAGAAGGTTCCCTAGGCCTTAGGGTTCAGGTTTTCGGGGTTTAGGGGTTTAGGGTTCAGGTTTTAGGTTTAGGATTAGGGTTTAGGGTTTAGGGTGGTGAGGGTTCTATGAGTTTCCCTCGGGTTATACAGGGAAATATAGTAGGGAAAGGAAGAGAGAATGGAAACTACCACATTATTGAGGGTCTAGGGTCTAGGTGACTGAATGGCAAAGAAAATGGAAACTATGTATTCTTAACGGTTTAGAGTTTAAGGTTTAGGGGTTTAGGGTTTAGAGGTCCAGGGTTTAAGGTTTAGGGTTTGAGGCTTTGGGTTGGTAAGGAAATGGAAAACAAAATGGAGGCGATCATGCTACTTAGGGTTTGGCGTCATGGGTTGGTGAGGAGATGGAAAATAGCAAGCACCGTATTGCTTAGGACCCTTAAAGGGTTTGCCTGGAAAGGCACTCCCCTCAGTCCTTGCTGAGAAATTGTGAGGTGGGCTACACCGGAGCACCCAGACCCACACATGAAGCAGATGAAGGTCTTACAGGACTGCCTTGTGTTTTGCGGTGAATGCTGAAAGGGATTATGACGGACCTTATAGCTAATATGGGGGAATCACTATGTGGATTCATCACCCACTACTCCCTGGTAATTAGGAGGGAATGGGGGAATGGATTATGGGGACTGTTATTGGGGATTATAGAGGCACTACTATAGGGATCCATTCCCCCATTCCCTCCTAAGCACCAGGGGGACTAAAGGAACTACCACTATGGGCTATTAGAGCCCAAAATTCCCTATTAGGATCCCATTAAGGGCAGATTAAGGTACCTTAAGGTCTAATAGCCCATAGTGGTAAAGGATGTCCTCCAACATTTGCTTGTGGACACCGGCGCCGTGCCCTGTGACGTGGCTACGGAAAGCACGATGCCGTCAGCAAAAAGTTTGTCATTCGAGGCTTTCCAATGCAAGCCACTGTTTCCTGGTCAGCATTAAGGACCTTTCTCTACTATTTCAGTGCTAGCGCTTTCTTCTACAACAGCAGAGAGAGAGAGAGAGGGAGACAGAGAGAGATGTTTGTGTTAGGGTAGTACCCTCCCCCAAACTAACATGGAAGCCCATATAGTCCCCTTCTAGAATCTTTATAGGGCCCTATTTGGATTTCCATGTTAGTTTCCGGGAGTGTTGGAACCAAGGTTTGTGTGGTATGATTATTTCTCCTGTCCGCAACTGATGCGGAAGCCTTCAAAAGGCAACTCTGAGAATTGTCAAAGCCAGGCCATGGCCATTCAGAGCATCCCTGCCTATGTTGCTCGCTACACTCGTTCAGGGTTTAGGGTAATCCCGGTGATTCGTTTTAAGGGGCCGAAGAGGCCCCCATATATATATATATATATAGTCCTTATAATGCGGCTTAAAGATTACTGATGGCTACTGAGGTTGCCAAGTGCTCGTTCTTTTTTGCCCTCGTCCCCTTCATTGAGGACTGGACTACCCCCAAAACCCCAAATCCAAGCACGAAGCTTTTTTTTGGTTCTGTTCCAGGATTCCTCTTAAAGCTATTGGCTCGTTTGTATTGCCATTCGGCTCTACGTCCTGTTTTTACCCTAAACCCTAAACCCTACCCAAACTCTGACATAACAAACAGACCCCAAAGGACTAACGATGATGGCTATCAGGGCATTGTAAGGGCTTTCTATCCCTGCCCAAAGGCAGCTTACGGAAGCTGTCGGGCCCAGCCACCAGAGATAGACATTTTGATGAGGCATGGGACTTTACGATAGCTCGAAAAGCAAAATTGAACGGGCTCGGATAAGTGAGGGGTGGGAGGAAGGAGAGCCCACTATATCCAGGAACTTACCGTCGCCACATAGGCCGCCGCGGGACAATTTCCACATTTCACCTTCAGCCGTTGCAACAAGACGCCCCAGACCCAAAACCCTGACACTTTCTCCTGGAGGTTCTTGGGGAAGGAGACGTGAGGCTGTCTTTGGTTGAAAGTAGACGAGGCTCTCGATATGGTATTTGCCGCATTTCGGGCCACTGAAGTCATGTAGGTCAGTTTGGGGTCATTCAAGAGCTTTCAGTCTTTTTGGAATAAGTTGGTTCAAAGGCACGTAGAAAAGTGGATGCGTCTACGCATGTACAAGAGCCCATACATTTTGCACAACTTTGCTTTGCTGTCCTTATCAACCGAAGTTTTGTGTCATCCAATCGTGGTGAACATGCTGATGGGCGGTTTGCACTTTGGGGTAGCAAACTGAAGGCGTGGGAAGACGGAACGTCACAGCGTTCTCTGTTCTTCTGGAGCAAGAATTATCGCCAAAAGTTGGGGCCGTGGTTCTGTTTGAGATTTGTCATGAACCCGCGAAAAACCCCAAGCAGGCCAGTTTGCTTCTAAACGCGGCCAGCCTTCGCAGGACACGGTTAGAGCCGGGTTGAGACGTGGGGTAATGCGCTGCCAGAATGCTGCCGTGCTCATGCTTTTGTTGGCAACACCCCAAGAAGTTTAAACATCGCACTTCGCCTTGTCTCCCACCATGCAGCAAAAAATTGCTCGACGGCACACTGGTTTCACTAGACTTCACAATGCTGCTAAGATGTAAGTGCACGTGATTCGGCATGTGCGCTTTCTGTTTGAAGAAGTGCCTGCTACATTGTCTCTAATGTGTCGGTGCCTCGTTCCTCATGTGGTCCCATACGTTACTCCCCCCCCCCTCGGAAGCCGAAAGCTAGAAGGCGAAAGGCGCGACTGAGCAGCCTTCGCTCGGAGAACTCTACCAAGCGAGCCAATCCAAAGCCCTTCACAAGCAAACCCGATTCTACGTATTTGGGCCGTTACATGAGCTATAGTCTAAACTCCTAGTATCCCCCTTAATAGCCCCTATAATGGTCCCTTATATAAGCCCCTATATAACCGCCCTTTAAGGGCTTTAGACTATAGTTCACATGATATGTCAGGATTCAGCGCTGTCTCCTATGAGCTGGTCGCGGCGCGGGTGGTGCCGCCTCGCCACTTGTTCGGGCTCAGGAGATTTTGGACTAAATAGATTGAAACTTGAACTTTATAGGGTTTAGGGTTTAGGGTTTAGGATTTAGGGTTTAGGGCTTAGGGTTTAGGATTTAGGGTTGGGTTTAGGGGTTTACCCGGGGAGGTTTGGACTTAGGGGAATGAAACTTAAGCTTTAAAGGGCTTAGGGTTAAGGGTTGGGTTTAGGGGTTAACCTGGGGAGTTCGAATGATATTAAAAGCCCTGTATGACTGTATGCCGATGCCCTGGGATCTTATACTTCGTGTCATGCAAGAATTTTAGCATGAGTAGTGTAACTTCGGATGACGGTGCTGGGGGCTTTAGAACTGTGAGCTTCACATTTTTGCTGCTTGCTTTGGCATGTTTTACAATTGGGTTACCCCCAAATATTATAACCCTTTTTACTGGGACCCCTGAAATGGTACACCTAAATTTGGGAAACCCACATTTTTGTGTTGTTGCATGCCTTGGAATTTCTTCTGATGCGGGAGTAAAATAGGGCGCCTAATAGCAGCCAGGAACGGGCAGTGCGAGAGATCTCTGCAGACAACGCCTGGATATTGGTGAATCCGACGGATGTTGAGTTTAGGGTTTAGGGTTTAGGGTTTAGGGTGGCGGCGTGCAGGGATTGAGGGCGCAGTTTGCAGGGCTACGGGAAGGTAAAGTGATTGCTAAAGTGAGTCCTTCCTCCATTCCCTACTAGGAGTATTTGGCTCTAGCAGCTGCACGTCTGTCAGCAAGGGAACTGACAACCCCCAAAATGAGGATTCGATTTTTTTGGTGGATACGGGTTACCAAAATCCTCGGATGGCCTTGCAGACTTTTGAGGTGAAGAGTGGGAATTCAGTGGAAATCAGTGGCGCTGTCATATCCTTTCCGGGTGGGCCGGTCGGCGAAGGCGAATTCACTTTCGAGGAAGACCGGCAAATGCTTGCTGATGTGCTGAAGGGAGTCATCAAGCGCAAATTGCGGTTATGCCTACGGACAAGGGACTTTCCGGCCTACCGCCGCCACCTCAACCTGCAATCTTTTTACTTCCGCGGTTTGCCAGCGGAACCTGTGAAGGATCTGGTACACTACCCTCTGTGTCAGGAAGAGTCAGAGGATTCTTTAGATTTTCTTGTGGCCAAGTTCCTGCACCAGAACGGCTTGCATTCCGTGCGCAAGGCCGACAAGGCCGGATGGGCCGCGCTGCACTACGCCGCGCTGGGTGGGGACACACAGCTGATCGCTGGCTTGCTGCGGCAGCGCGCCGATCCCAATCAACGCACAACCAAGGAAGAACCCCAACTAGGATCCTAGGTACCCCAGTACTTGGAGGGTCAGGGGGACTTAGTAAGTAGGTTAATAACCCCTATAACCCATATAGTAACCCCAATTATCCCCATTATTAACCTACTCACTAAGTCCCGTTGACCCTCCAAGTAGTACCCTTTTTCCCTGTTTATTTGGGAGTCTCCTTAGTAATGGTGACTAGTAGGAAAAAGGGTTATTACTTAGGGGTTACTGGGGAACCTAGGATTCGCACCTTTGACATCGGCCCTCGGCATAGCCATGCTCTACGGGCATAATGATGCTGGCTGCCTGCTCCTAGATGCAGGAGCCCACCCTAAATCCTAAACCCTAAACCCTAAATCCTAAACCCTAAACCCTAAATCCTAAACCCTAAACCCTAAATCCTAAACCCTAAAACCTAAAGCAGGAGCCCATATCGAAACGTGGCCTTTCCGAGTCATAGAGTCCGCCGCCATGGCGGACAATCCCAGCGGCATTCGCTTGCTCTGCAATGCCAAAGCCAACCCCCACGCCAGGGATTCTAAGTTGCACACGCTTGAAGGGTTTAGGGCTTAGGGTTTAGGGTTTAGGGACTTTGGAAAATTCGTTCCTGTCCTCTTCTGTTGTTAAAGAAAAACCTGTTCCCAAAGAGATTGTTGGGAGCCTTTACAGACGTCTTAGGACCTCTTTGGCACCTCCCCACTGGCAGCTGCTTGCTGCCGTGCGGCTGACGCAGCGCGTGAGGAGCTCTTGGCACAGACGCAGTTTGAGCCGATGGCCTTGTCCGAGGCGTCCCCAACATAGGATTGGGGATATTATAGGGTTTAGGGTCTTAGGGATGATGGAAAATAGAATGGAAACTATAGGGCCCAACGTAGGATTGGGGTTTAAGTATGCATATCGTGTGGCCTGTGATCCCATGACTGGGTAGGCCCCTGGGTTTTTTTAATATTTTCTCTAATGGCTTTAATAAGGGGCCCTGTATATTAATATTGGTTTTAGGGGCCAACCGTGATTATAAGGGTTCTAGTTGTACCTAGCTGTAGGGATCTTCTGGGCTCAGCTTTTCCCAGGCCCTGCATGCTGCCATGTTCTTCCGTGGTGGCACCGCTGAGAACGTCCCTGCGACGTTTATGAAAAACATGTTCAGGGTTTGGGGCTATGTTACATGTTATGCTTATGTATACCTCAACCAAGTGCCAGGTCAATATAGACTTAGGCATGACCGGCTTTGATAGTACATCAACAGTATTCGTAAAATCTTGAATGCTTTTGTATGCCTGAACCCAAAGTAGCCCAAGATTTGGACCGTGCTTGGATAGCTTCAAGCGTATCGATGGACATCCAGAATTTCGGTTAGAAATGACCAGTTTTGCTAGTAATTCAGCAGTATTCCAAGTACACGTTTTTGTACCCGTACCCGATATAGCCCAATATAGGGCCAATGTGATCATTTTTCGCTCTGGTTACATGTATTTTCACATATCGGCAATGATCATGCCATGTTTGGCAATGAACCCAACACACACTAAAACCTGCCATTCCCATAGTAGCTCAGCAATATCCATATGAGGGCTTCGGTTATCTTATCCCAAAAACAAGGACCCTTCGATTATAATATGATTCTTGGAAGGATCCTTATTACAGGGATTCCCTGTATAGTCCACTTTACAGTTCTTGTTCCAGTTTCTTTTCTGCTTCATGTTCCATTAAGATAGTTGGAGTTACCAAAATCCTTCTATTGCTGTCCCGGACCTCAAACCCCTAAACCCTCAAACCCCTAAACCCTAAAACAAGAGCCCCCAAGCCCTGAAACCCCAAACCTTTTTCACTGAACCCTAGAACTCAAAAACTCTAAAGTCCCAAACCCTCAAACCCCTAAACCCTTGAACTCTAAACCCCCAAACCCTGAAACCCCCAAACCCTGAATACGGACGGAACCCTGAAACCCTAAACCCCATATAGTCCCTACAGAACCCCCATATCCCCTTTAAAGGTACCCCTCATTTTGAGACCATCCTCCCATGTTAAACCCTAAACCCTTGAGAAATCAAGGTATATCGACTCGTAGAGCTGCGCGCCAATGTCAATTTCCAATATCCGCCCTTGAGCGGCTCCCCACTGGACTTGACTCTGGGCGGTGTTTAGGGTTTTAAGGGTTGTAAGAGTTTAGGGTTTAGGCTTTAGGGGCTTGTTGAATAGGGTTTAGGGTATGGCTTTAGGGTTTTAGGGTCAAGGTTAAGGATATATTGGGATGATGGAAAACAAAATGGCTCCCACTGGGCTTGATGCTGGGTACCCGTTTTCGGGGCTACCGGGGTAAAGGGGTTGAGGGATGTATAGAAGCAGACGTAGGTGACATGGGGTGGTTACTTAGGGATGATGGAAAAGAAAATGGAAACACCTATAAGGGTTTAGGGTTTAGGGTGGGAGAAGCGAAATTCAAATGGAAACGACTTTTGAGAATTTTGGGTTTAGGGTTTCCCAAAATAGGGGTCCCTATAATAAGGACCATGATATTTGCGGGTCGGTTTTTGTGTCTCCGTGTTCAGGGAAACTACAACTTAGGGTCTTGTAAGGTTTTGGGCTGGAGGCCGGTTGTAGCGCTTATGTGAGCTATAGTCTAAACTCCTTAAAGGGGGATTATATGGGGGACAATAGGGACTACTATAGTTACATAGTTATATAGGGGTTATATAGGAATAATTGAGATGACATGGAAACTACTATCTAGGGTTTAGGGTTTGGGGTTTAGGGTCTACACTTTTTTAGGGGTGTGTATAGGGGATTACATAGGGGAGTAGTATAAGGGTTATTAAGGGGCATATTAGGAGTTTAGACAATGGTTCATATGCCCTCAGGATTTACAAGCTGAAATCTGTCCAGTACAGACTGGGCAAGAGGACAATTATGACGGAGACGGGTTACCATGTAGCAGGCACGACGCCGCTCATGGGAGCTGTGTATACAGGCCAGCATCTGGACCATTTTTGGCAATGATTTTAAATTAGCATTACAATAATGCCTGAAAGGAAACCAACGTTTTTCCTTTTCAAAACCACAACCAAAGGAAGTAGATGTTATGGTACGAGAACCCCATAAGGAACATTTTCAAACATATCTTAATAGTCTGATAGCATGCCAAGAATATTTTTGCAACCCACAACCCAATACCCAACATACAGCCCTAAACCCTAAACCCTAACCCAATACTGAACATACAGGTATATTTGCTACTAGCATCCTAGAAGCCATTACCCAAGGGAACGGAATTAAGATTTGTAGCATTATTCCAAAACCATACGGTGATCCCTACTTGGAGGCCCATAGGACTTAGTAACTACCTATAACTGCGCTTATATTATAACCTACTTATATCCCCCCGACGTGGGCTTATAGGGGTTACCACAATTATAAGCCAGTTTTAAGTAGTTACTAAGTTTCATGGGCCTCCAAGTAGCCGTCTTGTAGGCATATCCCAAAGAAGAACCTGATTTTTTGATTTTACGGATTCCCTTACCAGCCACTGTATACGAGCTTGCAGGTTCCCCGATGAATTAACACCAAAGCCCTCTTGTCACTGAATTAATGATCGAACCCTAAAGCTTAACCGGCGCTATGATTTTGATAGAGGGTCCTGTTTGTTGGGGTTGGGGGAACTAAAATCTCCTTGTGTCCTATCATAACCCCTATACAACCCTAGGTGTCATTTCATTTTCCATGTTCTTGTCGATGTGCCTTCCACTATTACGGTACTATACCTAAACACTACTGCTTGGGACTTAGCTGGACCTTAGACCCTTAACCCTTCGGGATTCCCTTATATTCCTATTATAGGTAATTAAGGGTTAACCCTTAGTTAGTAGGGGTCCTAAGTGCCACGTAGACTAGACCCTGAATCCTGGAGCCGAAGCCCTGAATAGTAGTTTCCATTCTCCTTTCCAATATCTCTACACCACCTAAATCCTAGAGCCTAAAGTCCCGGCTTAATATATACAACCTGAACCCTGGGCCCTAGAACTCTAAACCTTCAGCCCTAAACCCTAAACCCAAACCCTCAAACCCTAACCCCCATACCCTAAACCCTAAACCCTTAAAACCCCCAAAACAGGCCCAGCCTCCTTAGGTTTGAAGGCGCTGCCGCTCTGATCGCTGCCGGGGCTCAACTCGACCTGACAAACTGCAGAGGTTGGATATAGGGGTTATATAGGCGGTACAAAGGGGATTATGTAGGGTTTAGGGTTTAGGATTTAGGGTTTAGGATTTAGGATTTAGGGTTTGTATAGGGGCTTTATATGGGTTATATAGGGGTTAGATAGGGGTTTTGTATGGGTTATACAGGGGTTAGGTAGGGGATTTATAGGGATAGTGGAAAAGGAAATGGACACTGCTATTTAGGGTTTAGGGTTTACCTGGTACACTGCAGAGGTTGGACGGCCACCGACTTCGCAAAGGGTCGTGCCGGGGCCATTGTTAGGGTTTTGGGTTTGAGGATGTGTTTTAGGATTTAATTGTTAGGGCTTCAGGCTGTAAACCCTAAACCCTACCCTAAACCCTAAACCCGGTTTAGGCGAATAGGGTCTTTGGGGTTTAGAGTCTAATTAGGGAGGGACTAGGGCTGATTTCGTTGATCCTCAAAAATGGTTAGGGTTTAGGGTTTAGGGTTCTAGGGTTTAGGGTCTAGGGTTGAGGGTTTAGGGCTTGGGTGTCTTTGAAATGTTTTTGGGGGTATGGCCGTTATGGCCATGGAGGACATGCGCATGCTTTCATATAGCGGCAAAAGGATTGTTTTTCTGAGCCCACTACTGTAGGACTCAGGCAAATAAAGCCTCGCCCCCAACCCTAAACACTAAATCCCAAGCATATGGCATTTGACCTCGGGTTTAGGGTTTTGGGTTTTAGGGTTACCACGGGACCATTAAGAGTAGGGGTGCCTCTGGTAGCTTGTATAGTATAATCACTAATACATGAACTTTTCGGAACCCTTTAGGGTTTAGGGTTTAGGGTAAATATGTGATACATATTGACTGTAGCTCAATACAACCTCTCACTGGTAACTGGGGTTCAGGCTATCAACAGCAGCGTAAAGCTAACCAAGCCAAGACTTAAGACATTTCCACAACAGATGTAGGGCCTCTTGTGTGTAACTGGTACCCTATGTAATCTTACGTTGCCCCACCCCCGAAGATTCAAAAACTCCATAAGCCCCGCGCCAGTCTGAAACCTTAAGCCCTAAACCTTAAACCCTCAACCCTTAGCCCTTAACCCCAATTCCGGGTAACTGGGATTCAGGTGCTTTGCCGGACTTTTTACTACAGGGCTTGGCGGGCGAGCGCCGGGAATGCCAAAGGTTGGCTTGGCTGGCACTGGCTTTGGGCCGTCATGGCGATTTCGAGATCTAGGATTCAAAAGAATCCTGTCGTCAAAATACTAGGGGAAAGGGGTTTAGGGTTTAGGGCTTAGGGCAACTGATCTGGGTTGCTTTTAAGGAAGTTAACTTAAGTTACCATAATGGGAATGTATACGAATTACTATAGTTTCCCCAATATAGTAACTTCAATAAAGTTCCATAACAGCAACCCAGATTAGGGAGATATTATACAGTTGATGGACAAAAGCGCACAACCCTAGGTGTAGAGTACTGCCAGCATTCCAAAGTAGGTAGGGTCAGGCAGAATATTGTCCATCAGCAATGTGTCATTATTGGTCGTTTCTGAAAAAAGGGCTAGCCGAGATCTCGTGCTAGGCCCATTATCCAAGCTGCGGTTATTGGAGTTGTTCAACAAAACGGTGTTTGGCATCCGGCTATGTAATTACAATCGAAAAGAGGATATTGACTTCAAGATTTCTGAAGTGATGGGCAGTGCAGCGGAACCACAGGTGATTTTCCCTGCAGCAGCAGCCCCAATCGTCAAATCGTTTCTAATTTGAAATACATCCGAAGAGCGGCGGTGCCAACAGCTTGTGCACGCTCACGTCCTGCATAGGATTTCTGGCGGTTATTAGTCATTAGTTAACAATGGAGGAATGGATCTGTAGTAATCATCCCTTGCTTAACCACCAGGAAGATGCAGATTTCAAGAGGGAAAGCCTACTCTCAGGGACCCTGGAGTTCGATCTGCACCATACTCAGTTCCAACCTTGTTGCAGCCCTTTATAGGTAGATTTATCACAGCCTTTCTGAATTCTAGGATCCCTGGATCTCATCCTCAAGAGCTTAAAGCTCGCGGAAGTTCTCACAGTTGCATCAGAGGAGAATTTTCCTGCTGGTCTTTAGGGCTTAGGATCTAAGGTTTAGGGTTTCAGGGTTTAGGGTTTACATAGAAAATGGCCCCAAATAGATTTCATTTCAGGTGCTGAGATTGTTCGAATCATTTTAAAGGGCCAATATATGCCGGTTTTCCAAAGTTAGGGGTGCCGTGTTGAAGGTTCGCAAAATGAGGATGTTAGCATTTTGGGGTCTGCATTGGGGGTCTCCCTATTTGGGAAACCACCCAAAAATCCCCTAAGGCACCGGTAAGTTCTCCACGGGCCAACACGCGGTTGGCCCATCATGGCCTTCTGACTGCCAGACAGATGGAAAAAGGGTTTAGGGGCTTTGTATTCAGTGCATGCTTCACAAGAAGCAATCCCTGAATGATTGGATGTCATGTGTGTTTCCTTTTCCATTACCTCCCCTATCATTAAGCACAAGGAAGCCCTGAGCCTTGAACCGAAAACGATGAAATAATTGGAATGTTCTTTTTGTTTCCTGCGTTCCCTATGAAACACCAGTAAGCCCTAAACCTTGAATTTGCAAATGCGAAGCAACGCATGTTTTCCGGTCAGCCCTTGCTAATGATACTATGATGTCCGTTTCCTTTTGGATTCTCCCATGCCCTACGGAGTGCTCTAAACCTTAAGCTTGTAGTAGCTTTCATTTTGTTGTGTTTGTTTCTTACAAGCCTACAAACCATAAGTTGAAAGTAGTCACTCCTCACAAAGCCTCAACCCTAAATCCTAAACCCCCCAACCCTGAAGCCAGAACCCTAACCCCTAAACCCTA
>CAJNIZ010031024.1:1278-18125 GCA_905231905.1 Symbiodinium pilosum
TGCGACGTGCGTGCCCAAAAATGGGCCCCTTTTCTGGGCTTGTTTTTTGGAGCCCGCTAATAAAGCGGAAGACCGCAGAGGTCAAATCATTGTTTCTGGGTCTGCGTGTACCCTCGTCTGGGCCCAGATCTGGGGACAAAATTTGGGTTCGCGAGGAGTGGAATTTTTCCTGGCTTTGGACGCGCACTTTCGCTGCGCAGATCGCTCGTGATTCTGGAAATGATGTTCGCCGTGGGCGGAGCATGTGTGAGACAAAGACAAAGTGTGATGGAAGGCTTTTGCAAGCGTCTTATACCGTTGACAAAAAACAATTGAATATGTTAACAGTAGGAGGGCTTTGCAAGCCAAGTCATGTAACTGTACTGTAACGATGGAGACCGTGAGGGTTTGTTGTGCTTCTTTTCTGCTTACCGGCCATCGGAATGGATGCACTAGCGAAGCTTTTTGAGCAAAAAAAAAGTTTGCGCGAGGCAGGCCTCACCATGCTTGGTAAAACCCCCAAACAAAGCCTCCGCAAGGATGGGTGAAAAAGGTTGCGTGAAGTCTTGCAGAGTCAGGCAGCTGAAACAGTTTCCACCTCACGTTTTCGATCTTCCTTTTAGAGTGTCAGAAGCCCGCCGCTCCACGCTTTGCTTCTTCCACGCAATCTAGTTGCAAGGGCGTCTACGCAGCTTGCCAAACATTGTCACGTTGAGATTGGCTGGAGATGGTAGTGGAATGGGGTTTTTCGGCGTGACCATGCACGGGGTGTTTTTTTTGCACCAAGGTTACAAGAGAGAGAGAGAGAGAGAGTGTTTGCTTGTTGCTCAAGGAATCCAACTGGTTTGAGTTCGAAAAGACTAAAGCAGAATATTGACAAGGCAGGTTCCAAAGAGAAGCATAAACTTAATATTGGCAATTCGTTATTCAATGTGCTGCGAAGACAAGTGCAGCTGTTGCAAAGTATCGTATGGACCCACTTGGAACATTGAATAGGGAAATTCAACGGTATGTTTTTGCGCTCGTTTTTCTTGCAAATTTTCTGTCAGCACGCATTGTTGAAAGTGATTGTCGCAAGAAGGCAGCTAGCTTGAGCTTGGGAAGAACGCAGGCTAAGTTCAATGCCGGACCGCAAGCCTGGCAAGGGCCAGCTGCGCTGCTGGTGATTAGCTGTTTTCGTTTCGGGTGAGTCATCTGCCAATGTACAAGGAATAATTTCCCAGCCCGTCTATATTCTTGCGCAAAGCTTGAAAAATACAACGTGCCGACGTCTTTGTCAGCGCTATGGTAAAGATATTGTGAGATTGAAGCCGTGCGCTGCTTCCAGTGCTGGGAAGCCCGTTGCCCAAGTGTCCGCAGTGACACCTTCAAAGAAAGGAAACGGCTTTTGCTTATCTGCCCTGGAGCTAGGTCATGGCGAAAAAAGAAACAGTAAGTCTAGGTCAGTCACTTGGACAATGTAGACAGGGCGCTGAGGGCACGATACAATGAGGGTTCCAAATAGTGATCTTGCGAGGAACGCTACTTGTCCCACAGTCCGTGGGCCGTCAGGTCCTCATAATGACAGCAGTGCAATGTCAGGGCTGGTGTGAGGGTTTCCTTTGGGGCCCCCACAGAGAAAGGACCAACCCACAGTGACGCCAGCACTACGCTTCCCATAGGCGGGAAGATGGCGGCGGCGAGAGCATTCGGATGTTGTGCCAGTCTTTCAGTCCGTGGCAAGGTGTCGTTTTTCGGCTTGTTTGATGTGCTGAAGTTGTCGGGCTGCGAGTTGGTGGCTCTGCAAAAATCACCGTGCAGATGCTGAGCAACGGGGGCCAGTGCTGATTGCGCTCTGACGGAGCTCTTCTGCAGCGCCAGTGGGTCCACAGTTGTTTGTTTTTCTCTGCCTTTGCTTGAGCGTGCCGCGGAATGATCAATGGGGATTTCCTGTGCCTTCCAGTAATGTTGCCGATGGAGCTTTTATGGGAAGGCCACAGGGTCATCAAAAGGGGGCCTTCCTAAGGAACGAGCAACGAGGGCAACGAGGGCCTCCTTTGCGTGCAAAAGGTCGCGCTGACGGAGCTTTTTTACAGTACCCGGGATGGTGCAACGCGGGCTTCGCTGCAAACAAGAAGCGTTGCTCTCAGAAAATGCAGCTGGAATCTGCAATTCAAGTTGACAATCGCCATTTTGGCCAACGTTCCAAATTGCCAGATGTCAGACGGGCAACGTGCTAATCGATTTTTGGTTACCCTCAGCTTGCAGCTTTGGCTCTCGGAGCCATAGGCGTTGCCTTACTTGTTTGATTTTTTTTGCAAACGTGCAGAAGTGCTGTGACACATGGTGAGTATAAACGGGAAAGTCAAATTGTTGCAATTGCCTTTGACAGTTTTGCTTGGCCTTTTTGGGCGTGCGTGGGCACCCGTTCTGGAGAAAAACATGATCATCATTCGTTTTGGCCCACTGCGCTCAGAAGACCTGACACGTGCCTATGTTTCGGGCGCCTATTGTCGACCTTGACAAAACGCGCCTACAGGAGTAGTGTACAGCCTACTTGCTTTTCTGCTTTTCCACAAAACAGCTTGTGCAGTAGGTGGTAGCCGTGCTGTTTAGGCATGTGACCGCCTGTTTAGTCTCAGGTGGCTTGTCAGGTTACTAGGCTGGTTAAGGGCGTGACGTCCGGCACGCCTACATGGCCGTTCCTACAACAGGTACCTAAAGCATGCTGAATCATAGACCCGACGAATGCGTGTGAGTGAAAAATGAAAGCCGTTCTCGCCAGATTCCTCCTGCGCGTTTGGCGCCTGTACTTCAGTGTAGTGAGTGCCCACCATGTAGCTTGAGCTTGGGCGCGTGTGCCTTATGCAATGGAGTTGGGTTGGCCGCTCGTGTTGCGTTCCGCGCAAAGCGGTGACGGGGAGTGTTGCCCCTTTTGTTTGCGCTGCTGTGAATCAGCCATCCATTTCCGATTGCATGAAAAAAAGCCCGTGTGCTTGTTGCTTTGTATTGAGAGTGCTTAAGAAGAATGTTATTTGATCGATCCGTTTTTAGTTGACCGCGAGATTTGAATGATGCTATTATTTCAAATTTTACATGCGCTTTTTGCTGATTTGCAAATGTACCTTCCAGAAAATTTTGGGAATAAGGTCATGTTAAGTCGGGATATTTCAACAATTTCAGTTGGGTTCGCAGTTCGTCAGACACGACGAAATCACTGCACACCCTGAAAATTGGGCTCAACCTGCACTTGTTTGCATTTTTGTGAAACATTTTTCTGACATGCTTGGCATAGAAACCAGGACATCTTGCCCGTTGCCAAAAAGAAAAACTGCGATGTCCACATGCTCAAGGCTATGCGTCGGCTCAGACGCCAGGGCACCTGGGAAGTTTCTCTTGTGCAGCATGCTCCTCCGCACGAGCAACGCACCCGTCGGACAGTGGCAGTAGGACGATACCGGAAGAAGTTCTCTCGATTCATCCTTTCCACGGCCATGCGCATAGCCTTTACTCCGTTTCAAACAACACTTAACAACGATAAATTTTTGAGTCGCTCAAGTTTGCATTTTTCGGGGTAGTACCCTGCAAGTTCCAGTTGCTAAAGTAAGAAGGTCAGTTGGCCATTTGTAAAATATGTTGTGTTGAGAGATTCCCATGGCGACATAGTTGATGGGAAAATCAGCGGCACTTTCCACAAGGCTGGCTGGCGGGTTTTCAACAACAGCACGTTCGTGCTTAATTTGTAAGTCAAAATGAAAACCGTTGTTGTTTTTACAAAGCGGTCTTATGGGCCAGGGTTGGGTAATGCAGAGGTTGGTTCCATGTCCAATCTTGAGTGGCATTCTTCTTACGTGTAAATGCAAGGAACTCTGATTTTGCATAGGTGCTTTTGCCCCAACCTTGAATCTAGCCCCGCTGATTTTGCAGGTGGAAAGCTATGCCGTTGGCGCAGAAGACCTTGCCTCAATTGCTTGGGGGATTTGAGATGATGTTTCAGTAACAAGTTGTAGGCTACTTGGGCACGCAGTCGGGAGGCGTTCTTTAAGATTTGCATGGGACACTCAGAGCCAATTTCGTGGGACAACCTCCACGCTTTTTAAGCCACTGTATGACTGTATGTAAAGTTTTCCTTACACCTTTATTCTAACTGGGATGTGTCAGGTTTGTCAAAATGGACTGTCAAGGGAGATGTTACCAATGCCAAGTTCGGAACGTCTAGAGTCCGGATTTGAGATCTTTGATTTTTCATTGCACGTGTACTATGTGCACCAAAGACAGGGTTTGCTTACTGTCGTGAGAGCCTTAAACCGTCCCAAGCCTCGTAGGTTTCACGGCCCCCAGTTTTAAGGCCTCATCGGCCCAAAGCTGATGTGGAGTTGCTCCGCCGTGCCCCTGGATGCTGTTTTTGTTCATTGAAGCTGACACCTTAGGATCCGGATTGCGTCGTCATGGCGGTCATGGGATGTTGCAAGGGTTTTTTGAAACATGAACTGGTCGTTCAGACTCCATGCATTGGCTTTATAAGACGTTGGGCTCAAACCCGCTTAGCACGTTCTGTGACGTGTATTCTAGGGGGCATAGGGGCGCAAAGTTTGGGGTGAGTTTGTTCAAGGTTGAACAACGTGTCTTGGACTTGTATTTTCTCAAGTGTTTCTGGGTTTCCTGATGATTTCGCTGCCGCCTTCCATAGTGTTCGTGCCCGACATTTTCCAGCCAAGACCTCGACTCCATCTCCTGTCTCTTTTTGCAACGCTCCTCCTCCAATTTTGCATGTTGCCCATATGGGATCTCAGAACTTATCCCTAGAGGGAATCCTATAGTAGTTTCCATTTTCTTTTCCACTATCCCCATATAACCCCAATATAATATAACCCCAATGTATACCCTTTAATCCCTATATAACCTCTATGATTCCTGTAGTTTCCATTGTCTTTTCCTTTATCCCAAGATTACCCCTATATAACCCCAATATAGCTCCCAATGGGTACAGCTCCGGGGATGGGGGGACCAAGGCTGAAGGGATGATGCTCAGACCATTCCAAAAAACTGTAGTTGTCCACATTCTGGGTCCAATTTCTTGTCTAGAACGAGCTTCCCTTGAAGAGCATGTGTGAGGATCTTGATCGGACCGTGCGGAGGGGCTGTGAGGTCAGATCTTTGCATTGTAGAATTACTTAAGTATCCAGCGGAGCAGGGTTTCGCATTTCTTGCCAATAATGAAGACAGGCTTTCGAAGTGGGAAGACTCTGAGTACATAGAAGCTCAAGACTATTCTTAGGAATGATCCTGATGCTTTTCCTGGAGTTGGCCAACTGGTACTATAACCTGCTGCCTTACATCTGAAGCTTTCAAACCTTCTCCGAAGGAATCCCCACCCCAAGCCCAAAGTTGCCAAGCTCTCCTTCCCCAGAGTCGAGTGCCCTTGGGTGACTGGAGGTCGGGAGCGAATTGCCTTCGAGGTCAGCCGCTCCATTGCGGAGCCATTTTTTCTCACCTGTCTTCGGCTTGTGTTGTTTTTCTGCCCTGATGGATCTAGTTCTGTTGTTGCAATTTCACCATAGGCACCATCATCAAAATGCGCGTTGCCGAGCCTGCATGTGGCATTAATATGTTGTGCTGTACCCTCTTCCTTCAGAGAGGCCCACACATGAGGAGGTTACATACTGATTCAAGTACATTTTGCGGGAATATGTGGGTGACGCATGCATAGGATGCACATAAGCAAGGCCAAGTTTCAAAGCAGCTCCTTTGGGATCCCCATTTCCGAGAGGACAACATCACCGACTGTATGACATCCTCTGGTACACTTAGACTTAGACCTTTCACAACCTTCCAAACGCCAAATGTGCAGACAGCGGAAGACCTGCTTCGAAATGCCGTGGGGACCGCTGGAGTTCTGCTGTTTGGTCTTTGTGTTTCATAAGTTTCCGTGTGCCAGGTTTTGATGTTCTTGCGTAGGCATGTTATGGTGACAGCATTCCTACAGGTTGGTTGAAGTTTGCCATCTTCCTTTTCTCTGTTTCCTACTGGAGGCTTGGCGGTTAGGTTTTTGCAAGTGATGGTGGCATTGCCGGACAAGGGTGATGCAAACATGTTAAGGAATAGCCCTGGGTGGCTGTAATATGAACGATATCAGAACCCTTGATGGTTGACATCCCCGCTTCATGCAGCTTCTCTACACTTCACCTGGGATGCAGAATCGGCTGGGCCGTGCGTCTTGAGACTGGTTCTGACAACCAGCAGTGAGTCCCTTTGTAGCTGTAGCCATCGGAATGCTTGGATTCTGAGATTCCGAGTTGGGGTTGATCTTGAAGAAAACCTATCAGTTTTGCCACATGCCCTTTACTCACTGAGATGCTTGTCGAATTGGAGCTGTTTCAGGTTAGCCTTAGTTCGTTGTGAGGATGCAGACCACGGAGACCAAGATTGCTGACCTGGTTCAGTCGGAGGAGGCGCATAGCGGCTGTCAATCCCTTTTGGTAAGAGCAACCTGAACCCTCAACCTTATACAACCCCCTCATGTCCCCTTTAAGAGTACCCCATCTGCAGCACAGATGAGTTTCCTTGTAGCTTGGCAAGCCCAGCAACACCACGTGTTGAACTTAGCCCTAAACTGCCGCAACTGCCCAAAGCAGCTTCAGCCAACTGCAATCAGACCAACTTCGAAGTGCCCGGCAGCGTCGGGGCCTCCCAAGTTTGCTGGGTCAGAAGAGGGTGTATGGATGCATGATTCTTCAGGAGAAGGCCGTTGTAGAAGGTGTGAAAGTGCGGGTCGAAGGATCTTTGCTAGGGGTCAAGGTCAACAGCCTCAAGCTTTTGAAGTCATGCTTCCGGTCATTTGGCATCTTCTGAGTTCGGAGGTGTTGAAATCATGTTGCGACTCAGGCCTCCTTGCAAGCCTACAGCAGTTCCGTTGTTTTGGGTCATTCTCATGGGTTGACAGACACGCTGCGTCTATGTGTGACACATTGCCCCTACGTATCGTTCGTGCTTCTGAATTGAGCTGTGAGTGTTGTTGAACTGAGAACGTGTCCCAATTCGACTTAATCTGAGGCCCTGCGGTCTTCCCTACCATTATTTTGGGTAAGATCTCGTTAATGGCAAGTCGCGCAGACTTAGACTTGCTCTTGCTTTTGGTTTTCGCACGTACCGATCACTATTTGTTGGCAAGAACTGTATTCTTCGGTGACTTCAGCCTCTTCAGAGACCTTGGCCGGTGCAGAGGTTTTGGTCTCCTTCCGAAACATTCCTGCGGCTGCGAAGAGTCTAGCTGATGACTGGGCAGCATGGCGTAAATTCAATCTTGGCACCAGGCTACATGCTTAGAGGTTCGAGACGGGGTGTAGGACACCAAAGGACATGAAAGTAAACGCCATGGAGGAAAAGGGTGGTGTGTGCTTGCGGCGCTATGGTGTGATCAGATTAGGAGGAGAGAAAGCCTGGGTCCTGTGGGAACTTTTGGCGCTTGTCGGCCAAAGCCGTAGCGAGTGTCACGAAGACGTTGAGGAATTCAGGGTCCAGGCTTGTGTTGATAAACACAGTTGAATTGCAATGGAGAGTAGCTTGGCAATTTCCGAAGGATTAATACAGCTACTCCTTGATGTTTAAGCCTCTTATGTTTGGGTTAGAGGCTTTGGCATGTAGATCAGATTCCGGCATTCTTATCCAGCAATGATCCTGTGGGACGTGGAGAATGTTTCGCAAGAGCTCTTTCTTCCTGGCAAGTAAGAAGCTGAGCTACTGGCCTTAAAGGGGATTATAAGGGTGATAGTACGAGGGACTATTATAGGGGTTAGTAAGGGGGATGCTAGGCGTTTAGACTATGGCTCATGTAATCCCGAAAAAAGTATATTCCCTTATTCCCTGCTAACCCTCAGTAAGTCAATCGCAAGGCAGCTAGCCCAGAGCTCCCCACGGAATCTGAAAAAATCTGCACTGCTGCACACTTAGAGCCCAAACTCCAAACCTTATACGCTAAAACCCAAAAGCCCTACAACCCTGGCCTGTTACTACATTAGTATTTTATTGCTATTACTACTATTCTTGACTTCCAAACATTCGAGGTCACTTGGGAGCCGCAGCAACGTCTGAGGAGGAGTTCTTTCGTGAAGGCAGACTGTAACATCCAGAGCAGAATAGAAAAGAATATGGAGACTACAATAATGGGTTCTATTTGGTTTAGGGTTTAGGGATGATAGAAAAGAAATGGAGACTACAATAGTATATTGGGGTTATATTGGGATAATGGAAAAGAAGATGGAGACTGATATAGTATGCTGGTATTATCTTGGGGAGGAGTCATCAGAGACGACCCAGGGTTTGTTTGTGTGCGGTGATGGTAATCGTAGTCAACCGGGTTTAACCCCGGGAAACGAGTTTACGAGGATCTGCAGGGGGAACATCTGCTGATTTCATGGCTAGGTTTGATATATAACCCCAATATACCATGGTAGTCTCCATTTTCTCTTCCATTGTCCCTAGACGCCCTAGACCTAAACCCTATAGAACCCATTTTAGTCGTTTCCATTTTCTTTTCCGTTATGTTTCGGATGATTTGACCTCAAAATCCAGAAATTCGAGCAGGTGCAGGGCACTCACTGCTCGGCAAATGAAAATCATTCCTTCTTCATGTTGTTTGTGGAAGCCGTTGCCGAATCAAATGGCTCCTCCTTCATCAGGTTTGAATTTGCAGGCATGATGTTGGTATGGACTGGTATGTACCATGAAAGAAATCGCAAGTTTATGTACTGTACTTGATGCTGGTTCGTACCAGGTGTAATAAAGAGGTATTTTCGAGAAACGCTACCGTTGCCTTTACATGGTCTTCAAATTTCGGGCCTCAGCACTGGTATGGAGAAGTACTGGAACACTTTCTTGTGGCAGAAGGGGCACTGGTTTCAAGTCCCTGCTACAACGGGAAATCGCTGAAAACCTGAACCGAGTCTGCTCAAGTTTCGAGGTGACGGGGCGCCAGAAGCCTAGTGGCCTTGGGGTCTCTCTTTTCGGGATGCGAGTTTGGGACCTGCATTAGGGTCGTGCGTGTGGGTCGTATGGTGCACTTGTTGTTTGTGAGGCAGGGTTTGCGGTTTAGGGAAAGCAAAAGGAGTGGTTAGTCCTGCTTCATCCTAAAGTCAAAGCCGAAGAAAGCCCGTCGTTGTTTCCTTCATCCCTCAGTTTCCAGCTGGAAGGCTAGGACTATTCAGGCTTCCAAAGTGATCTAGAAGGTAGGAGCTGTCTAGGATTCTCAAACTTACGCGGGCTGTAAGTCCTTGACACGGCTTCCGAAAGCTAGCTGTAACCACACTTACATGCAGAAGATGTGATTTCAAGTTGGGGGTGAGATCACGATTCTGGGAAGCACGCATGCAAGCTTTAGGCGTGGGCCCAAGCTGACCAACCCATGCTTTAGAGGCCAAGTGGTAGATTGTGTGCTTGAGTTGTCCATGGCGTCTTTGCCTTGTTTGATTTAAAGGTTTGGTTAGGGTCCTTAGCAGGGCAGTTTGGCTTTGGGGCTGTGGCGTTGTCGTGACAAGAGTCCTGTTGACCTTACGTCAGGGCCTACCCTGAAGCGAAGTGCGAGTCCTCACAACAGTTTGCGCAGAAGCACAACACCCCAAACCTAAACTTCAAGCCTTCAGTAAACATAGTAAATTATTCTATTCACCGTTGTCCTGGTCCCTGATTACACGTAATAGTGATGTAAGACTGAGCTGCTGGGTCTAAGGCCTTGAGACCCACTTGCACCCCTACTACCTGAGCCGCCTGGGTGCTGGTGCCTGGTGTTTGTGGATCAGGGCTCATGGTTGGTGTTTCTGGCAGTTTCATGTGCTTTCCACAAATGGGGGTACCTCAATATCGACAAAAAATATTATACTCCTTACTATAGGGACCCCAAAACGGCAGGCGCTAACTTTGGGAACACCGCTTATGTTGGGGATGTGTTTGGTGTCCTTCCAGACATCCATTCAGAACGGTGGTATCTTGGCTGTTTACAGTTACAAGTCTACAATCCGACAACACATCATTCCACCAACAAGGATGTTACAGCGTTTCAGCGTACCCCGACGTAAGAATTGGCGCAAGCTACCCACAGGCAGCCCAATTTCAGCCCGGAGTGCTCAACATTGTGCAACTGCAAAGGGGAACCTGACGTCTAAAGAAAGATGGGGATGACAACAGGTTTGATTGCACAAGACTGGTTTTTGTCATCCTGCACTTCACCTCTTGCCTCCTCAGTTCTGTCAGTTCCAGGATCTTTTAAGAAGGTCACAAGCAACGATCCGAATGATTATATAGGGGTTTCTATAGGGAGAATGGAAAATTGCCCAATTCGAGGAGAAGGGCTTCAATACCAGTCCTGAGGTTTGGGCCTGCGCGGCGCAGCTGGATTTCTCCTGCACCGTTGGCATGCTCGGAAAGTCCCTGAAAAGGGTTTGGAGATTCAAATTTTGGGAGTCTTTTATTCCCCGGATCTTTTTCTCGTGCTTAGGCTTTTGGGGCTGGGGTACTGGAAGTTTCTCACGACCTTCACGGCAGCTCTTGCAAATACGAAGAACGTGTTTCTCCATTACTTCGGGTTTGTCAGGGACAGCGTTTATGCAGACTTTCGGGCGGGCAAGGTAAGGATGTGTGGGGCTTTTGTTGGTTGAGGCCTGACGGTGATTATTCCAGCTCTGAGGGAGCTCCATACAGACATACACTGGTATTTACAGATATTCATGCAAGCACATACACAGCTAAAGTATGTTTATCTAATTTTTTTCTATATACACATGTTGCATTTCTATTTCCAAAAATATAAAGAGGCATGGACGCGTAGAGACATTAAACCCTAAACCATAAACCTTATAGTAGTTTCCATTTTCTCTTCCATTATCCCAAAATTACCCCTATATAACCCTGTATAATCCCGATATAACGCCTATATACCCCCTATGTTGTAGTTTCCATTTTCTTTTTCATTATCCCAATATTACCCTTATATAACCCCAATATATTTTATAGTAGTTTCCATTATATTTTCCATTATCACAATATAAACCCTATATTATACCCAATATCCCAAAATTATCCCTTTGTAACCCCAATATAGTTTCTATCTTTTTTTGGCTCGCTGCCGAGGCTGGTCGGAGCCTCTGCGATGTCCCTCGCCTGAGCTGAGGGAACTGAGGCATTGTTTGGTGCTCATCCCGTTGTCCAAATAGCAAAATATAGCAAACACGCCCCCTTCATACCAGGATTCTGAGAAGTGTTCCTTGTAGTAGCCCAAGTATATGAAGGGACACACTTAATGTTAGGGAGTCGAGGGGAGTTTAGAAGTGGTGACACGTGTTCGCATTGCAAAAAAGTTGCCAGGGGGAATCCAGAGATTGCGAGAATTATGACAAGGATGACCAACGGTGGTCCTGGAGAGTCTCGCAGGTTGGGGACATGAGCTAAAGTCGAACCTCCTTAAAGGGGGTTATATATGGGATCATGGGGTTATGAAGGGGATGCTAGGAGTTCAGACTATGGCCCATATAGCCTCCTATGTGACCCCTATATTTACCATTATGATATAGTCGTTTCCATTTTATGTTTCCATTCTTCCTACATAACCCCCTTTATAAGGGTATATGACCCCTCACATGGTGTGATTGGACCTATGGCAAGGTGACGGCTGTCGGGTTAGAGGAAGAAGCGAAGCAACAGTCGGAAATCAGGCAGCACTAAATTTGTCAATAGCTCTGGGATCATATAACCCTTATATAACCTCATATAACATAGCAGTTTCTATTTTCTTTTCCATACTCACTTTATAATCCTTACATCGGGAAAGACATCACGAACCTTTATCATGGTCTCGAAGTTTAATGGAGGTTTCCAACCATGACGTGAAGCAACCCGAAGCGAATAAGGTATCTTTGTCTGTTTCTCCAACAGCGGACCTTTCCTTTCATGATAGTTCGTATCCTCGGCTCTTGGTGCAGTTCCTAGGCCTTTCCCACGACCCCTTCATATGCTGAATTCGCCAGGGACTTTGGAGCCCAAACTCCAAAAAGTCTGTCCTTTTGCTTGATTGCCAAGGCATTCCGCTGGGCTTTGTCGAGTTGAAGCCGGCCTTGCGCATGGTTTTCTGTGGTGGACAATTAGAAAGGCCTTATGGGAGCGGGTTGCCCTCCTACATGAAGAGGCGAGAGAATTGAACATGCTGCGCTTTCAGAGGGTCATTTCATATGTTGGAGAGTTTCACTCCAGGGTGTAGGGATGTGGGTCGGATTTGGGTCCGGTTCCGCTACTTCCAGGCAAAGGTGCCAGGGTGTGTGTTTTCAGGATTCTCCCCTCTCATCAAAGAGGAGCCCAATTCGTATGTAGAGAGTCTCGCGCTTTACAGGCCCTGCCCTCCGCAAACCCTGCTCCTTGCTGACAATGTTCTCTAGAACCCTGAACAATTACTTCAGGCCCAGGCAAACCCTGAAATGAAGAGATCATGCCCCTTTGTGGACCCTCCAAGCTCAACCCCTCTCAGGCCAGTAGCTATGCCGCAGTAGCCAGCGCCTCAGTGTCTGCACCTTGCGGGCTGCTAGCAGGGCATGATAGGGATCCAATCCATTTCCTTCTGGCAACCAGTAATTTAAAACCCTGAAAAATTGTAATCCAGACTTTGCTTTTAGTCTTCAGGTCTCATCTAGGAGGCGGGCATGAGTGCAAGATTTGACAAGGCCTGGACATGAGACCACCACAGCCTTGAGCTCTACACCATTTCTGGTCAAAGTCCCATTCGCCGAGTGTTTCCGCCCTTGAGGTCTTCTTCACAACACCAGCTCAGATGATGTGCGCCAACACATTCCACCCCGTCATTTTCAAGCTCCGTCATCAGTACCACTACTGCCATGGTTGATGTCTCTCAGTCATGCTGCTTTTCTGAGGATCCCCATGTTTCAGAAGTATTTGAACCTGGAAGCAAAGATTTAGGTTGCAGAGTCACCCTACGTGCACTTCCTGATGCGGTTCGTGGCCGTAGGCTTCGCACCGGAGAAGGCTGGCGGTTTGCGTTGGTTTTGTCTTGGGATGGGCGAATCTGCATTCTGCAAACTGCTAAGACTAATCCGCTTCCCCTGATCTTAAAACCCCCAACGTCCCTGATATTTGATATTTCCAATCTATTGCAATCCACCATTATGGGAATATTTGACTCTAACTAGATTGGATGGGGGTTTTTGATATTTGATTAGATGGGGGGGTGATAAAGAACAACAGCCTAGTGTGATACTGCCTCTGCTCCCATGATTGCAGCTGCGGTGGCGTTGGCGGAGGATGGTGGGCGGAAGAGTGTTGCTATGGGGAGGCAACTCCTGAGATGTCGAGAGCTCCTGCCGCTTGTTGCTTGATTTACACTGGTTAGGAGGACCCCCACCCTGTAATAGTATGTAATAGTGGTATAATTAATAGAATCCTTATCAGCCATTATAGTCACTATTACTGGGCGGGGGGTCCACCTAGTAGACTGGCGGAATGCTTCGCCCATGCCAGAGTATGTCTCCAATTATCCAGTTCCAGCATTGCTGCTACTTGCTGCTACTAGCACGCCTACTTGAGATCATTCTTGCAGTCATAAGCACGCAAGAATCTTGATGGGTGAAGCGGCCTAGGTAGTAAAACCTGAGCAGCTTGTACCCTACATCCCCCTATCGTTACCTTTTTGGATAGCATAAATGTTTCGTAGTATGCCTACGAACCCCAGCTTCTATTTCAGTTTTCATCTTCTTTTTCCAAATAATTCTCCATTATTGGGGCAATAGTCATAAATCGCCTCCATACCCGCTGTGTAACGCTTATATGCTCCCTAGAGACGGAGTTTTGGCAGGGCGACTGGGTGGTGGGCCAAGTGAGCGAGGTGCAGGTCCAAGCGGGGCTCTCAGAGGCAGAATAGAATTCAATGTTGACATTTGGATGACTTGGGGTGGATGATTATTACATGAACTGTCCGGAGCTTTTGAAGTCTTTGGTTGCATTCAGGGAACCCAAAACCATCAAAGGGTATCAGTGTTGAGGACTTGGGCTTCCCCGACGGGATTTCAGGGCAGGTTCTCTGCCGGCGGGCTTGGGTCATGAGTAGCAGGCTGACAAGTGTAGCTTCGTCATTTCCGAGGAGTGAAAGCAGGGATGCACGGGTTGCCTTGTTGTGGGCTTCAGGATCATATGTTCCTGAGAAGAATGCCTACCTCACAGAGCCTCATACCTCTACATATACCAAGCCTCACCCCACCTTACCGGGAGTTGGTAGGGATAAGGAGATACAATCCCTATAAGATATTCCCTTATTCCTTTCTAAACCCCAGTAAGCCGCAGTACCGTCTGGGTGGGGCTTGCATGCCTTGCTCTGATGGAGGGCATCGGAGGTGATTGTTTGAGCTCTAACTCTTTGGGGAGTGTTCATGAAGATTTCCCAGAAAGCAGCTGTCAGAGCACTGTTCTGTTTACAAGTATCGGAATAATTTCAGATTGGGATTATTATGCCTTGAACATGGGATTGCACGCTTTCGGAAACCCAGAAGTCTCCCACTCATGCACGGCCAGAATACTAGACTTGCAGTCCTATGCAATCTGCATATCACCACAGTCTCCGTGTCAGTTTCCATTTTAGTGTCCATTTGGTTCTCAGCTATTTAGTTTGATGGCTTCACATGATCCTTGTCATATTGGTTCGCCGAAAAGGTACCGCGTGCGTTGTGCATGCCTTCAGGCGCAAGCTGTGCGTGCTGTAGGCTGTGAACCCCAGACCCTAAGATCCAACTCCACTAACCCTCGAATCCAAATCTGCTTTTATCAAAAGACCTGCTGTCACTATTAGCTTATTCAAGGGACCCTTAACGGTGGACGTAGGAGTCCTTCTTGGGAACCCTTGTCCATTAAATTATATAGGAGAGACTGGCTGTAGCTCATAAGGTTCACAAGGATCCCCAGAGATCTCAGAGCAAAAGTGCATAAGAAACGGTCACAGCTCCAAACTCACGTGCTCTTGAATCATTACTTCATTCTGGAGGTTATAGTCCCCTTAAGTAGATAGAATATGGGGTATATGAGGATCTTATTCTAATATTCCCGAAGCCATATTTTTTTTACTTAAGGGGCATTATATTCATTAGGAGAGGATCCGCCAGAACCCTTTGACTTTTGCAACCAACACAAGGCGGGCATGAACGTGACGCTCTTGGGCCTCATGAACTGCCATGTCGGGCGCTTCAACATCCAAAAGTGTTTCCTCATTTAACTACTCAGACACAGCTGAGGTTAAGTATTTGAATCAGAGAGGGCAGCCTACATTTGGTCGGGGAGTGTCAGGTTCGGATCCTTCAGGCTTTGCAGTTTGTAGTTGTTTGGATGTTCAGCTTTAGGGTTGGTCTTTAGGGTTTGAAGTTGAGTCTTGTGGTTTTTGGGTGAGCAAAACAGCCTAGGTGCCACAGCCAGAAACTCTTACGGATGTAACGCCGGGGTTTGTGTCCAAAGTTCTCCTATTGTTGCTTTCCGCTTTGATGTCAGCAATTCATCAGTCCTTTTGTTGCTGGTTTCTCGTCGTAAGCCTCAGGAAGCCATTGTATGTCCATATCACATCTAGCATCTTAACCTGCACCTGGACAGTAGATACTTAGCCAGCATTCCGCAATCTCCCTTGGCTGTGTTCGCTGCTCTCTTGTTACGCAATTCTTCCAAACTCATAGAGCTCATAGACGTGATTTTTGATGCCCCCTACACCCTAAACTTACTGGTGGTTTGTAGGGAGCAAGGGAATATGATCCCCCTGTACTCCCAACTAACCCCCAGTAAGTAAACCCCAACACCCTATACCCTAAATAGTAGCTTCCACTTTCTTTTCCATTATCCCTATATAACCCCTCTACACTCCTATGCAGTCCACTATGTTGCCCTCTAATCCACTACAGACCCCGATATAATCCACTTTATGCCCCTATTCAATCCACTATAGACCCTTGTATAATTTACCCTGAACCCTAAACCCCTAAACCAATGTAAGCCTAAAAGCTGTTGGGTGAAGGTCCGGGCATGGGACTTACCTCAGGACCTGAGGCCTGAGGAGTGTTTGGGTTTAGGGTTTAGGGTGTTTGTAGTGTAAGAGTCGGGAGTTTGTTCTCAGCCCAGTTTGACTGGTTTAGTCAACGTTCTGTGAGGTTCTACAGCTTTTTTGGTGCGTTTTCTCCTTCGATGTGGCAGTTTAAGGTTCATGGCGTGCATAAATTTGCTTTGTTGCGACATTGGCATCACAACCAGTAATGGTCACGACTTGATTCTCGTCAACTATCCATGATAGCCTCTTTGCAATCGAATGATATTTAGGGTACCCAAAAAGGGATCATAATTTTGACAACCGCCCATATAACCGTGAATCGCCAGGAGGATGTCAGTGCTGGTGGAATCCCGCACGTATTACAAGGGGGGCATGTACAAGGTCAAACTGGCCCTAAGGATCAAGTTGATATAGTAGTTAATATAGACCCTAATATACTGTAATGCTTATTTTGGGGATCCCCAAACGCGAACCTAGCGAGGGGACACAGATTGACGCGGAGCCCTTCTTGTGCCCCCAGACAGGGGCTTTCACATGTCCTGAACAACAAGACTTGAGCAGAGGCTCTCAAGGAAGTTGCGAAACACGCAACAATTGCAATACAATCGCATGCAATACAGGGCCGAAATGTTCCACCCACATCCCTGTCACCAATATAACCCTAATATATACTCTACTATAATGAAGTAGTTTCCATTTTATTTTCCATTATCCCAATATAACCCCAATAAAACCCTAATATAAAGGGGACTAACCACACACTGAACTTCTTCACCTGAAGCTCCTGCCTTCACACCCCAGCCCTAGACTGGGTTGCTGTTAA
>CAJNIZ010031024.1:18225-73491 GCA_905231905.1 Symbiodinium pilosum
AGGGGGATAATATAGTAACTTAACTAAATCCTAAACCCTAAACCCATTATGGTAACTTAATTTGAGTTCCTTAACAGCAACCCAGTAGAACCCTGTGGCCCTGCAGCTCTAACCTCGAAGGTATTGCCCCGTTACTTCCCGCTGGCTGGACGTTCGAAACGGCAAAGCTGATAGGGCGCGCCTCCAAAGCAAGCATAGTTAGGTTTAGGGTATAGGGTTTAGGGTTTAGGGATGTTTAGGGTTTAGGGTTTAGGGTTTAGTTGGTTAGACGATTGATGCTACCATCTTCACCGCCGCTAGTGCAGCCGCCGCTGCAAGAACTGTGGCAGTGCTGTTTATTTTCTGGTACGTATGAAAACAACATATTTGATGCAATGTGTCGTAGTGTTTTTGCCGTTGTTCCTTTGCCTGTTTCAGTGAGGGGTCGGACCCTGGTGAGCATCTTTCTTTGCAACGGGCTTGATTTGCCAGGTGTCCGGCATTTCTTGTCTAATTCATTCTGGGCTAGGCACTGAGAATATCTGATAATGAGGCTGTCGTGCATTCCCGTCTAGCTGATTCCTGTGTCGCACTGAGACTATTTATGTTCAAGAGGAATGTCAGCAAGGGGAGCTAGCCACAGTCGCAGTGGTGGACACCAGAAAAAGGAAGTCTTCTGGGCTTGGAGAAATAGGAGAAATCCACAAAATAGGCACTGGACCATAAAGCGAAAACTTCCTGGGGGCCTGGGCCCTACTGGGTTGCTGTTCAGGAAGTTAGTTGAAGCTACCTGGCTATTTGCTATCTATCCAAATCACAGAACCTAAGCACAAAACCCCATAAACCCACTTCTTTACCTTTCATAGAAGCTCCATGAGCCCTTATCCACATCATGATACCTTATGTTCAGGTTCTTAAACCAAGCCTACCAGTAACAGGAGGATTTTGTTCCCTATCAGCCCCATAGCTATCATTCGACCCGCCGAATTTTAGGTTTTTGGGGGGGCTAAACCCTAAACCCTTAAACGCCTAAACCCAGTGCCCTTGTTAAACAGTGCTTGCAGGAGGACGGCTCTGTGCGGGGCAAGCCCCTGACCCAGGCTGGGAAGCTTAGTCTACTTCCAGAGCCCTTGGGGTTTAGGGTTTGAGGGTTTGGGGTTTAGGGTCCCTTTAACCCATTTGGGCTATATTGAGGTTATTTTGGGGTTATATCAGGGTTATTTTGGGGTCATATTAGGGTTATCTTGGGGTTATCTTAGGGTTATATCTGGGCTATATTGAGGTCATATTTGGGCTATATTGAGGTTAATTTTGGGGTTTTATTAGGGTTCTATTCGAGTTGGTTGGACATGTATTGCCACTTCGATTTCCATCACCATTCCCATTACTGCTACTATTGCGCTGCTAGCGTTCAGGCTTGAGGGTGAGATTTTGGCTGTCAGAGCCTATGCTTGGGATGTCCTTGGGTTAAGGTGTTAGGCTGTGTTGCCAGTCTGTATGAGGTTTCTTCCAGTGTTTGTGCCAGTCACTGTTTTGACTGGAAATGGTCACCCAGGTGCTTAGGATTTAGTACACTTGGCATTTTCAAATGCAAGCTCTGTGCTGACTTGAGTGATCCAAGATAGCTCATATAATATAATCCTTAATTTCCATTTCATTTGCATTCTCTTTTCCATTTGGTTTTCCATTACAGTAGTTCCCATTATCCCAAAATAACTCCTATGTAACAAGACAAGAGTTCCATTGAGAGGCGCGCCATGCTTGCAGGTTCGGTAAGACATATATTGCATATACGCCTGTGATGTGCTCTGGAATGTCTCCCGGTTCAGCATGTGGGGTAGCTCGCAGTTACAGTGATGGCTAGGATGGAGGGCAGTTAGGGTGGTGTATGATCTTATGGTTTGGGACTTCGCAGTGAGGATTCCGGCTTATGCAGGTTGGCACAGGGAGCTTACAGCTCGGAATGCAAGATCATGCAAAATGACCTGGTTCGAGTTGAAGCAGCATTTCACTCGCTCACTGTGGCAGCCTCCAGAACTATCAGCAAGAAAACAAATATGTGGACACTACCAACATTCTGGGCTGTACCCTGCGCGATACAGGAACCCTACGTGCTGCAAGACCTCCATCAACAGTGACCCTAGGTCCAGCATGCGTGCGCAAGACCTCAGACTTGGCCCAAGGCACACCAGGAGAACATCTTGTAGGGACAGCTTGCCATGCACTGCATTACTAAAGCTACAGAATCGGACTCAGAGTTGTTGTCTACTCAATTTGTCATTTCTTCGGCGCCTGGCGGGAACTTGTTCTGCTGCGCCCAGAGACTCAGATAAGGCCAAGCGACAAGACAGCTGGTTCCTATACTTGCTCTTAAAATTAGCCTTCCCAACATCTGTTCTAGTGCAACAGACTCTCCAAGCCGCATAGAAGGCCTGATCTCTTAAGGAGGTCAGTCTCGTTTGCAGATGGCAGCAGAAGCCGTCGAGAAGATGCTGCCGGTCAAGGTCCCTCATGAGGGGAGTACAGGACTTTGACATTACGTTGTGGGACCAATATAATAGTAATAGTTAGGAGAGCAGCAGCAGCAGCAGCAGCAGCAGCAGCAGCAGCAGCAGCAGCAGCAGCAGTTGTATCAGTATTTGGGTCAAGGGATTCCCAGATGCAAAGCGTGTGGAGCTAACGGTTTCTGTTCTCCTGCCGCAGCACTCCAATGCTGCGGGCAGCACTAGTGTTGCACTTTTGAAGGCAGATTCCCCTCTACGGGCACTGTTGGACTATACAAGCTTCATATATAATCATGTAATCTCACGCAACAGGTTCCGTCAACGGAAGCTGAGGTTCTCAGACTTATTCTTTGTATGGGGACTGCCCTTGGTTCGGAAGCATTTGGTCGCACCATGTTGCTGAAGTTCCAGTTGCCTGCGTCCTCCGGACTATTTTGCACTCTAGGATATCTTTCGGCGCTCTCCTCTCGGATTTCTTTGCAAGTTTTTGGTAACCCTGATTTATGTTTTTTTTTTTTTGCTTTCCGTTGCCATCTGCTTGTGTTTCAGTGCTTTCAGCAAAGAAGATGCTGTTTTGGTAATTGTCCCTATAAGCCCCTGCGTAGACCCTGTGGCCATTTCAGTTTATATTTTCTTTGCCATTTGGTTTTCCTTCGTGGATGTGACTATGTGACGATTGCAGGAGGCGCCGATCTCTGGCTGGTGGGGAGTTTGTCGGCTTGTCGCGTGCGCGACCAACATCAGCATGATTGCCGCCCAGCGATGCTATACCTGTAATCCCTAACCTCACCTAGTGTCCACTTCACTTTATTTTCTTGTCCCTTTTATTTGATTCTCCATTATTGTGGATAATACCCGCCCTTAGGTGATCTTGCGTAGAAGGTATGAAAGGCCAATCCTTACATTCAATCTGCTCGACCCAGAGCGCAAGACCTGGCATCCAGAAAATTCGAGCCCTCGAAACCTTGAGGCTCTTGAGCCAATTTTTTTTGAGTTTAGGCGGGTTTAGGGTTCTTTCATCCCGGATCAGGTGTGCTAGGTGCCCAGAGAGAGGCTTCTCTGTGCCTTTCTTGTATATTGTACTCTAAGCGGGAGAAGGGATTTCGTGGAGTGGTCGAAAACCGTGACAGGTACGGCTAAAGCATGAATTCTGAACGAACTGTGAACTTTACATCCCGAACCTTCAACTCTAGAACCTGAAGCCCTCAAGAGCAAGCCTTGAGGGAATTTGGTAGGTCTCGAGGTCAGTGAGTTCTAAAGGGCGCAGAGCTTTCCGGTAGCTGTGCAGGCGCATTTCCAGACCACGAAGACCCTAAGACTGTCAGCCTGGACATACTTGCAACCTTGTATGCTTTGTGTTGCCCGAAGGAAATGCGAGCGTTTCGACGTCTTTTGCAAATGTGGAAGAGTTGTCCCTGGACGCCTCCCAAAACCCTATACCCTGAACCCTTAACCCTAGATTTTGAAATTCTAGCTCAGATTGGGATGTACTCCGAGTATCTCTGGGCGGCCGATTGGCCGGAGTTGCCCCAGCAGTGAAGCTTGGCCTGAAGGTTCTCCTCAGGGGATAATCGGTGTTGCTATGTGGCTTATAGGGGTTATAGTATGAGTATAATTGCGAAGTGCCAAGTAGGTTCACTTGAGGGTGTTCAGGGGCCCCAAATGACTTACCTGCAGTTTTCAGGTTGGAGTTTCAAGCAAGATGGTGCTCCCAACATGGACCCCGATGTACTCTATCGTCAGAATGACTCCCAAAAAAGGCACCTCAATCTTTTGGAAGCCCTAAGCCCTATGCATCCGCATATGTTATGCTTCTGCAGCCCCCCGCCAAAGCCTGCGCATCAGAGTTGATGAGATGAACATGATGAATGAAGACGCCTGCAGCGAAGGCAGCAGCTTCTGAAAAAAAACAGGCACTGGAAAGTTCAATAGAATCTCATGACCAGTAAGTCAGATTCAGGAATCCACCGAAGCTCAGAAGGCCCAGAGCCTTCCTCACAATCCAATATATACTCTTCTACTCCTATATACCCCCTATAGTCCTTTGCCTTTTATTTAGGGATTCTCACAAAAGGGCATCCCATTTCTTGGAAGCTGCAGGTGAGTACCGGAGCTCCTTGCCTTGGCTTGACCTGGCCGACTGCTTCCATCGCCCCTAAGACGCAGGGGAGTAGGGTTGAGGGCTTAAGGCTCCGGGTTGAGGACTTCAGGGTTGTGCTAGCTTTGAGGAACCAGGGTTTAGGGCTCAGGGTTCCCGGTTCAGGATTTCGGTTCTTAGCGTCGAGGTTGGAGCTGGAGGAAGAGTGAGAGCTTTATCATGAGCATTTAAGCTGCCCAAACCATTTCCTGCCCACACAGTTCAAATTCGTTTGCTTCACCGGCTTTGGATGGAATGCGCGAAGCCTGTCTTGTGCTCACCCGGTTGTTGCACGTCATAAGCAGGGCATTCGTTTGGTTGGGGTTCACAAGCAGACAATCTGATCAAACCTCACAAGTATGATTGAAGTTCTCTACAACATTCTACAACCTACTCAGGTTGCTCCTTTTGCTGGGTTGCTGTTAAGGAACTTAGATTAAGTTACCATAATGGGTGTAGATTTTATTAAATGATATGGTGTCCCCAATATAGCAACTTAAATTAAGTTCCTTAACAGCAACCCAGTTTGTTCAGCAAAGGGCCTCTGCCAGGTTACACCTTCTCGCATGCCATGCTTCGTGGCCAGAACCTGACCATTTTCGCCTTTGCCGCTTGGTTGAAACCGTTGAAGAGGGACCTACTGGTGGTGGGTAAGGATAAGAGTGATGGATCCCAACAGTGTCCCTCTATTGTCTGAAGCAATGCTGTAGTGCATAAGGCCCTTTACATTAGGTCAAATTTCTTTCGTGGGATGCAGTTGCGTGCCTTCGTGTGCTTAATTCTGTTGCCTGTCAAGGCGCTGGGTTCTGGACCCATTGTTCACCCTGCCCATTTCTTGTGTAGCTAGTCGTCAGTTTATAGTGGTGTTGCTTAACTTGCAGGCCCGAGACCTGTACCTATGACAGCCCAGTACAGCGTCAAGAACTACCCTGACCGCTTTTCTTTGTGTATTGGTAGAAGAAATTACAGTGGTAACAGTAGTAGTGACATTAGTAATGGTTGTGGTAATAGCATGTAATAGTCATTTGAGTCCCATGAAGCTGAAGCCCCTCACCCTCCTCCTCAGATTGGTGCCCTGGTGGCGGCCTGCCTAACTATGGTGGAGCACCACCGTGTGAGGCCTGGGAAGATTGGTGGAAGGGAGGTGTGGGGTAGATGAATGGACTTTGTGGACAGGTGGGCGCTGCTCTACGTGGATCTCCAAGTTTAGACTACCACCATCCTTTCGGGGAGCGGGAAGTTGCTTATGTGGAAAGTCACTGCAGAACCATTCGCAAAGTAAGGGTTCAGTGGTCGTAATTTTCAAATTGGACGTGCAGAACAGGATGGTGGATAGCCTGGCATTCGTGGCTGAGTGCAGGCTTTGGTAGCTCCTGCGTTCAGTGTTTCCTTCTTCCACATCGCCTGTTTGAAAGCCACCACAGCAGAAGACGAGCTTGACGCGCAATCATAAATTATCATGTCCCCCGTTAGAACAGGCCTTGTATCGGCCTTTCTCATGGAACTGGGAGACTTGCAAGAAATTGGCTGAAATCTCGTATCCTGAAACCCGACATTAACATTGAAGAGATTAACATCCTAAGCCCCACAAGCCAGAAGTTTGTACAACTCTCACAAATCAGCAGAAGCTTCGTTCCCCTTGGCAGTGGGAGGCAGAATTGCAAGGACTAACAAACCCTTCGACCCCCAGAGGCTCATCCCTGCAATACATGCTGATTTTGCTTGAGCGATGCACTTTCAAGCCATGATCCGTATTCACAACTCCTCAAGCCCCGCCAAGCCTAAGCCCAATAGCCCATCATCAGTTGAGTCCTATGATATACTATAATGTATTATAATATATTAGGATATATTATAATCCATTATAATATACTATAATATACTACAAAATAATTTTAGTATACTTTAATATAGTATAATATATTATAATTTATTGTAATATACTATAATATATTATCATATGCTACTGGGGAGAGAGAAGTTTCACGACAGGCGGCTCACGCAACTGTTAGAGGCTCGGCTGCGCGGTGCTCCTCGGCTCAAGCTCTGGGTTGAGGAGAAGTGCCTACTGCTCCTATATATATATATATATGGGTTTAGGCTTACTATAATGGAGAATCAAATGGAAAAGAAAATGGAAAATGAAATGGAAACTGGGATATATAGGGGATTATATAGGGGTTGGGGTTTCCCAAAATTAGGGGTACCATTTCTGGGGTCCCCCTATTTAGGGAAACTACCATATATCTACATATCTCCTGTATATGTATATATATCTGGGATTATAGAGGGAGTGTTATAGGGGGCATTAAGGGGAATACCGGGAGTCTAGGAGGAGTAGTAGTGATAGTGGAAGGGATGCCACCCGTCTTTGCTTGAAGGCAGCCGTGGCCTACACAAATTTGATGCAGGTCTTCATCTTCCTTCAGCTGAGGGTTCAAGAAGCGCCCTTCGTTCATAAGATGTCCCATCTTAGGAGCTGTGGTGTTCTACAAGTTTCGTGATCTGTCCCTTGCGTTACTGAAAGGGACGGGCACATAAATAGCCCTCTCATGCCTTTTCACGCGTCAATGCTGGAAGTGTCCCTCTGAGGACCGCACCCCAGCAGAGAGCCAGGTGGCTGCAGTGCCTTAGCATCCATGGTTGCTGTGAACAATATTCAATGCTCAACTGCATTGGACCTTGCATCCGGTGCACCTTGATTTTGTAACGTGGGTGGGAGGGCAAGTGAAGCATGCAGATGTGGATGCAGTGTTGATGACATTTGAGTTGGAACAGGCTTCAAACGAATCATGCTAGGGTTCTTGCACGAGCTTGATCAAGCGTTCTTGTGCTCTTGGGTGTGTGTGTGTGTGTGTCCGGGTAACGTCTTAGTGTGTGTTCATGTCGTAATGATTCGCAGCTTACTAAGCAGGAGGTCCCAACCTTAGCAGGCTACAGTCACCTCAGGTCCAAACCTGGGGAAGAGCTGGTATCCCTTGAACCTTGAGACCCTGAAGAACAAGATCTGCAAACCCCAAGCCTCAGTGATTGCTTTCTTGAAGCGGCTTGCATTATGTGGGGTTAATATAGTGATAATGGAAAAGAAAATGGGAATTATTTTTTAGGGTTTAGGGTGTAGTCCTTATGATTGGAATAGACACATTCGCAATGGTCTTTGCTATTACAGGCTCAGGCTTCACTATTGTCGAAATTGAACGTCCTACATGACCGAAGTAGACCCAGCTTCCATATTTCTCAAGGCTTATGGTATCTAGGGAGAAGCCTGAATCATATTAGTACTGACGATAATACCACTAATACGGGTTTAAAGCCAACAGTAGCATCACCCAGGTGCAGCGCTCAATGCAGTGTCTGTCCATCTACTCCCGGCTCATGGACGTGGCCTTCCCTGGAGTGCTGCTTCTGGTGCCTCCAAGAATCAGGATTGCTATAGAAGCACTGAATTTTCGGATACACCAAGTGGGGGAGAGCTTAGGCGTGTAGGGTGGGCTGTTTGAGCCTGGCATGTTGCGGGGTTTGGACTGTGCTTGGGGCCGCAACTGGGAATTGAACGTTAGCTCATCTTGATGGTGTCCAGATTGTCTGTTTCAGGATCTTGGTTTTTTGGAGGGTTGCAAAAAGTCAGGATATCTTTATGTTTGAGCTTCCAGGGGCACGTCTCTTGTGCATGTGAATTAGTCAGGTTTTCGGCAAGCGCCAAAAGCTAGTTGAAGGGCATGCCGCACCGCATCCACGTAAACCTTGACACTCAGGATCTCGTTGCAAGAGCCTCAAACCCTAAACCCTAGCCCTAGACGGAAAAGCGAGATCTAAACCCTAATGCCCTAAACCTCCTAAACTTACGGGTGGTCAGTAGGGAATAAGGGAATGTACTCCTTGTACAATCCCTATATATTTTCTTCCCTTATTCCCTAGTAACCCCCAGTAAGTAAACCCCAACACCCTATACCCTAAATAGTAGCTTCCATTTTCTTTTCCATTATCCCTAGATAAGCCCTATATGCCTCTATATAATCCACTACTCCACTATATACCACTACATAACCTGCAGCAAGCAAAGCGAGGTGCCTTTCAACCTGGAACGCGCCTTGGTGAAATGTCCTGGGTCATTGGAGCACCATGGCAAAGGGGGTGGGTTGATGTTACCCCAATAATGGAGAATCAAATGGAAAGGAGCGGGGAACATGCAATGGAGACTATGTATTGGATACTGCCCCCACTCTATAGCCCTTAATAGGACCCCTAATATAGACTGTCACTGGGTGGGAGCAGTACCCAAACTATGTAGGGTTTGGTAAGAAGCTTGACGATCTTGAGACCAGAGATGATGCTTCGTTCCAGGCCTGTGAGTGGCCCCATGAAAAGCTTGTGACATTTAAGCAATCTTGAATTGGGACGGCCTTCAAAAACCCGTCCCAAAAACATGTTCTGGCAAAACTGATGCTGTAAAGTTGTAAAGTGTGCGAAAATGTCCTTCTGCCTGTCTGGTATGTTTCAGGTTTTCCTGACGTATAGCTTTGCTCAAGCATATGCATAAAGCCTGTGGGTGGGGATTGCGTTTATATGTGTGAAAGGAACATGCGCCTATGTCTATGGTTCAACAAGCGTGCATGTACTTGTGAGCTCTGAGACTTCCACGCGCACACAGGCATGCTGGTGTGCTGGTGTGCACCATCGATGCATGTGCGCATGATTGCATTTTGCGTTTCCCACCCCCGAACTGAACACGTGTGTGTGCGTGCGCATGAGCATGCATGCATGTGTGCACGCACCATGTTTTTTGCCTCACACATGTGTGTGGATGCGCAACCATGCATGTACGTGCGCAAACACATATGGGCATGCTTGCACAGACACATGTACGTGTGCAAAAACTTGCATGTGCGAGCGTAAGCGTGTGTAGATGTGCCCATAGACAAGTTTGTGTGCGCGGCTATGTGTTTGCATGAAGATTTGCGTATGTGTGCGGGATTGTGCTGGCACGCATAGTTTCTGGTGCAGACGCATGTCTGTAGGCGGTGACCATGCATGTATCTGTGCAAACAGTGCGAACACAGTGAGGGCGTATACGTGTCGACAAAGAAGCGCTGTTGTGTGCGGTTGCGAATTTCTGTGCTCACGTAGGCATGTTGCTTTTGGCTTGTATGAGAAGGTAACATGAGCATGCACTAAGGTCACATGAGCGTGCGTTCGTGCAATCACACATATTCTCGAGCGCAGACACCTGCATATTCGCGCGGCCATGCGTGCGCACCGGCAGACACACAGGTATGTTTTGTGCAAAGTATACGCAATGTGGGCGCACGCGTGCAGGTGCATCCGTGGGGGCGCAAACATGTTCAAAAGTTATGCATAAGAGTCTAGGCTTATACGTGCACATGGCGGCTTTGCAAACCGACATGCATCTGTGCAAATATACCGGTGTGTCCACACACATGCATGCATTTTTGGCCCACATCCCCACCAAACAATGCCAGCGCATATGCATACCATGCTCACATGTGCACCTGTAACGTCGGCGGCCTACGCGGGCATCTGCATTCGTGCTTGCGCAAGAACACGTGCATCATTGTACACATATGTGTGTTTGCGCAAACATAGCTGTGTGCCAGCACTTTTGCATGCGTGTCTGTGCGCCCACACAGATATGTCGGCATTTGCATATTCTTGTTTTGCTATCCTTGTGCTACACGATGTCAGACAGGTTGATGCATGATGATGTGATTTCATGGGCACATGCATGTATGTCTGCAGACACACGAATATCAACGCCCAGACACATAGGTGTACATAGAAGTGCATGTACGAGTGTTCACGCACGCGCATAGACAAGTTTGTGCCATCGATGCATGTGGAGACGTTAGCATCTTCATGTTCACCCGTGTTACAAAATTTACGAAGCAGAAGCATGCCAGTGTACGGGTGTATTTGATGTTTGCCAAACACATTTGCGCATGTGTGAGAACACATGTAGTTTGACAGAAGCAATGTACGTGTCCATGCTCATTTTCATGTGTGGGGGTAAATTTTTCATTTGCGCATACAAATGTTTGCGCGCGCCCATGCATACATGTATGCACATTACCATCTTCCTGTTGGCATGTGTTTGCCCATGTTACAAAAACATGCATGTGTGCGGGCGCATTTGTTGGTTGACGCGCACACATGTGTACGCGTGCAAGCACATGGACATGTTTGCACATGCACGGATGCATCCCGTTGGCATCCTCATAGTACCCCTTGTGAAGCGTGTACTGGTGGGTGGCTAACACTCATGTATATGTGTGCAGACACATGGTATGTTAGCACGTCCACATGCAAACACATTACGTGTGCAAGGACGTGTATGTGTGAGCCTAAACATATTCATGTGTATATACATGGTGGTGTGCGCCCATAGATGTGCTCGTGCGCGTTGACCTTTGCATGTTCTGTTTTTGTGACATGGGTGTATACATATTATGGGCGTGCAGCCGCACATGTATGTGTGCAAGCACATGCATGTGTGAGCAGAAACGTTTGCACGTGTGCATAGACATGTGTGTGTGTCCAGTGATGCATGTGTGCACGTTCGCAATTTCATGTTCGCCCAAAGACATGCATGTGTGCGGGCGCATTTGTTGTTCGACGCAAGCATGTGTATGTTTCCAGACACACGGATATGTGTGCACAGGGACGAAGCATTTGTCCCTGTTCGCATTTTCATGTTCCCCCATTGTGAAAAAACACGCATGTGTGAAGGCACGCGTGTTGGGTGACGAACACACATGTGTATGTGTGCAGACACATGGTATGTTAGCACGTCCACATGCAAACACATTACGTGTATGTGTGAGCAAAAACATTTCCACGTGTGCATAGACATGTGTGTGTTCGTCCAGTGATACGTGTGTGCACGTTTGCAATTTCATGTTTCTCCATGGCACAAAAACATGCATGCGGGACACATTTATTGTTCGATGCAAACATGTGTATGTTTGCAAAAACACGGATGTGTGTCCACACAGGCATGGATTTATTTGCTCCCGTTCGCATTTTCATGTTCCCCCATTGTAAAAAAAAAACACGCATGTGTGGAGGCACGTGTGTTGGGTGACGAACACACACGTGCATGTGTGCAGACACATGGGTATGTTAGCACGTCCACATGCAAACACATCACGTGTGCAAGGATGTGTATGTGTGAACCAAATCATTTGGTGTATGTAAATGTAGGAGTTGACCTTGGCATGTTTTGTTGTTGCGACATGGGCGGATACATGTATATGGGCTCGCAACCGTGCATGTATGTGTGCAAGCACATGCATGTGTGAGCAAAAACATTTGCACATGTGCATAGACATGTGTGTGTGTCCAGTGATGCATGTGTGCACGTTCGCAATTTCATGTTCGCCCAAAAACATGCATGTGTGCGGGCGCATTTGTTGTTCGACGCAAACATGTGTATGTTTCCAGACACACGGATATGTGTGCACAGGCACGAAGCATTTGTTCCTGTTCGCATTTTTATGTTCCCCCATTGTGAAAAAACACGCATGTGTGATGGCACGCGTGTTGGGTGACGAACACACACGTGCATGTGTGCAGACACATGGGTATGTTAGCACGTCCACATGCAAACACATTACGTGTATGTGTGAGCAAAAACATTTCCACGTGTGCATAGACATGTGTGTGTTCATCCAGTGATACATGTGTGCACGTTTGCAATTTCATGTTTCTCCATATTACACAAACATGTATGTGTGCGGGCACATTTGTTGTTCGACGCAAACATGCGTATGTTTGCAGATGCACGGATATGTTTGCACAGGGATGCATTTGCTCCCGTTGGCCCCATTGTTCAAAAAAATCATATGTGTGAAGACACACATGTTGAGTCACGAACAGACATGTGTATGTGTGCAGACACATGGGTATGTTCGCACGGCCACACGCAAGCGCATTACGTGTGCAAGGACGTGTAGGTGTGAGCACAAACATTTACATGTGTATATGCATGTTGGTGTGCGCTCATAGATGTACAAGTGCGCGTTGACCTTATACATGTTCATGGGCGCGCAACCGCGCGTGTATGTGTGCAAGCACATGCATGTGTGAGCAAAACATTTTTTTTGTGGATAGACGTGTGTGCGTGAGCATTCATTGATACATGTGTGCCCATTGGCAAGTTCATGTTCGCCCATGTTGGTCACGCACACGTTCGTATGTGTGCGAGCACACAACCATGCTTGCACAGGCACACGCCGGCACATGTACATGTGTTAGGATATGGATGTGTGAGCACAAACATTTTCAAGTGTGCCTGGGCATGTTAATGTGTGCCCTCGCATGCACGTGCGTGCGTTGGCACTATGCATGTATGTGTGCGGACAGAGTTGTTGGTTTGCGCAGACACGCCTTTGTTATCACACGCCGTCACTTGTGAGTGTAGACCATCACCCATGCACCTGAACATATTGCAAGGTATTCACGAAGCCTGTGCGTGTTGGCATTTGCATGTGTTCTTCTGTGGGCATGTCCGCATTGCATGATCATGCATGTCTGTGTGTGTGTGTGCACTCATGTTGCTCAGACAGGCCCCTTTTTGTTGACCCACAAACATTCATCATTTTGCACATGCACATGGGCATGTTTTTGCTGCAGCCGTGTTTTTGCTGCAGCCGCATGTACGTGTCCAGACATGTAAATGTTGGAAGCTTCATGCGACATGTGTCGAGCACCAGCGGAACGTGGGCAGAAACATGCGTGCAAGTTTGCAAGCACACACACTTGATGGTGCAGACACAGGTTTGTGCCTTTGTTGTGGCGGCAGGACAGGCGTTTTGGGCATGTGATGGCATGTGTGTGTGCGCGTATATGTGGGTGCGCACTTTCAGTTCCATGCGAGCACATCGACGTTGTGTGCATACCCACGTGTGAAAACCGATGAGGCAATGAGGCAGGTAAATCAGTGTGCAAAACGAAAAATGACGTCACTTGTTGTTGCCAACCACATTGATTGAGAAGGTTGTAGGTGATCCTGTGGAGTCCATCCTCGTTCGAGTAGTTCCAAGCTGTCCGAAATTGAAAAACCCAGAATTCAGCAATTCTTTTCAGATAGTTCCAGATAGCATGTTTGTGTTGAGCCCGCGGTCTGTATCATGGGATTGCGCGATACCCTGGCGGTATCATGTTGGTGCCCAATGATCGATGGGCTTTCCGCTGAAAGCCTTGCAGTGAAGATGGCCGTTTTCCTGAGGAGACACAGAGCAAAGCCTTGAGCCAGTCAGGTCCTCTGATGCACTACGGCTGCACGGCTCTGGTGGTCGCATCAATGGTTTCTGGGGTGCTCTGCTACGTGCCGTGCTGTGCAAGTGGGAATTGTGCATGCAACAGTGCAACAGGATACTGTATTGGCAGCCTAGCACAAATCAGTCCATGTCCGCAGTCATGATGTTTCTTGCTTGTGACTGTGTAGCATATCCCTCGGATGTCAAACACAGAAGGGCAGCAGTAGTTCCCGCACAATTGACCATAATGGTTTGTATTTGTTTGTCATAGGCAGCGGCCTTTTCCTAGGCGAACATGCCGCTCTCTGCTGCCGCAGGGGATGAGGTGGGCTTTTGTTTAAGGTTGTGAAGATCTCAATGGGTTGCAGGGCATTCATCTTTCAGCTCATGAAGACTGAAATCTGGGTCTTGCCTGTCTAGTAAACCATTGTGCTTCAGTAACCTCCTCAGCAAGTTGCTATTGGGGCTCAGCAGTTTCTTTTTCTCTTTGGTTGGCAGCTTCGAGAGGAGGGCTTGTCTGCGAGTGGTCATGACGATCTGTCATTGCAGAATCTTTTGCTTTGCGGAACTTTGGAGCGTTTCTTTTGAGATGTGGTCTGGGTGAATATGGGAGGGTCTTGGAGATTCTCTTGGAGATTGCAAGTTTTTGTGGAGCGCTGAGGGCCTGAACGACGGTTTCTGCATGATTTTGGCAGGATGCCGAAGCAATCCCACATGCTCCCTGTTTGTTCCATTTGCATTGACATGTCCCAAATGTCTAGAGAGTTTGTTCGATTCAACAGGACGATGAGCTGGGACAGTGGGCTCAGCGGTACCTGGGCTTGGTACCTAAATAATCATAATAATATATAAAAAACAGTACTAATAGCAGCATTAATAGCAATAATATTAATATTAATATTAATACTAATGCTATAATATTAATATCAATACTAATACTAATACTACTACTACTACTATACTCATACTAGTACGAATATTAAGACCAATACGAATACTAATACTAATACTAATACTCATACTAATATTAGTATCTCAACTGTCATAATACTTATGTGGGGCTGGGAGGATCTTCTTAGCTCAGTCTCTGCGTTGCTGGCATGGTTCTTCGGCCGCCAGCTGCAGCTGGATGTGTTTGGCCAGCATGTTGGGCAACATGCAATCTTTAGAATCCTTCTACAATCCTTATACAAGCCTATATAAACCCTTGTAATTACAGGGGTTATATAGGGTTTTATAGTCCTGATAAAGCCTTATATAACCCCTATAAATTATATATATATATATACGAACACACATTTTCTTAAACCCCTATACAAGCCTATCAAACCCCGTATATAACCCCTATATCACCACGTTCAGCCACCTGGTCCCACCGTGATGGTCTAAACCCTGAAGCTTAAGCCCTAGTCTCGAAGCCAGTGTCAGCTCAGGCACGCACGACTCCGTTTCAAGGTGCGTGAAATTGGCGGTGTACTTTACTGGAAGTTAGTAGGGAAGAGGGAATATGGCAGAGGGTTTAGGGTCAGTAGGGAATAAGGGAAGATATCATGTAGTGCTTCTAGTATAGGGATTATTTCCCCCTATTCCCTACTAACCACCAGTAAAGTACCAGCAGGAATTAGATACTTTTGTCATGATGTCATTGTCAGGACGAGAACATGTCATGTTGCTCGGTACTTTTGGTGGCGAACCCTGTCGCAAGGAAAACGGGCTTCCGTCCATCAAACACCAGAACAAATCCTCTTAGGCCTTGCAAGACTTTCGACCTCGAAGCTCCTCCTGAATACTTTGTGTTTTCAGCGCAGGTCTTGCAAGGCGAGTTCCAGCATCTTGCAAAGTAGTTGTTGCCTCATTAGTTCAGAGGTCTGAGGCATGTGGCTAAGCATCATTGAATTGAATAATGGAAAGGGAGAGTGATTGCCATCCGCTTCGGCATCTGTGCAACTTCCTTGTTGGAGGCGTGGTGCATCATTGCGCTGCACTTTGTTTTGCCGACGACGGCAGTACACTCGGTTTTGCGTGCAGAGTTTTGAATTCCTGTGCTTGTGCCATCTTCTGCCTGGTGTGGTTTTTCACACCAAGATGATGCTGAGGCCCGCATGCGAAACGAGCGTTGGCACTTCCTCCCTCAATAAGGCTAACCTGAGACTCAGGAAGCGCTTGTCTCCCCCACCAAGGGCTGAATGTCATCTTGGTTCTTAGTTCCGGTCATTGTAAGCGACTAGACGGGTTCAATGTCAATTGCCCCAAAAGGGACACTTCGTAGCACATCCTGAGGCCCTGAGATGCATATTGGTTCAGAGCTTCCAGCCTGAACTTTCCCCGAGCCGAGCCAGTTAAGAAAAACTCCAACATGGACAGTGGCACTACAGGCCGAAAGGGTAATATTGCAAAAAGCAGTCAAAGCAACAAGGACACAGGTAGTGAGGGCAACCCACAGCGGCTGCAAAGGCTGCCGTGCATCACTTTGCCTGGTTGGATGTGACAGGGCGCCTCGCTCAGCTGTCTGACGTTATCCATCTGGGGCTCCATGTAGTCTTCACTCTTGACCATTCCCTCGAGAGCTTATGAACCCTAAACCCCTAAATACCTTAAGCTAAGCCATTCTCTAACATGCGTGGGTTCGATTTGGGTGGGAGTTTCAAGTCTAGCGCACGTTCCCAGCTACATTGGCTCTGGATGGTTCTTCTAGGGACTAGAATTTTTACTTGCACTGCAATGCATGTGTGGCGGCTCGCGAAAAGATGCGAAAAGTAACGAAGTTTTCAAGGTTTGAGGTCGTCTCTTCAGGCTGGGCGCTTTTGGGGTAGAAATGAGGCAAGACCTAACTATTCCTGGGAAGTCCGTACGCTTGTGCAGGCGTGTGTTGCTTCCTTAAGTCCCGAACGTGAAGCTTTAAAGAATTTTGGAAGCCTGCTACGAAGCCAACTCTTTGGGTGCACGGAGGGTTAGCTGTTGAAACGTCTTGCAGCGACTCCCACAAAACGTAAGACTCACCTATTCGTCCAGTACTAGAAGCTGCCGGTTCTTCCCCATGCAGGTCTCCTGCGGGATGAACATCCTTCCTGGTGACCTGTGCTGAACCCAAAGCTCGAAGCCCTAAGCCCTGGACCCTCAAGGCGCCTCTTCGGCCTTTGCGAAGTGTCCCGCGCCCAGCTGATAGGAAGTAAACCGAAAGCCGAGACACTTGCCCCTGCGACGCTTTGAAGTGAATATTCCACATACCAATAGATTTTAATGGTAAGGGGTTGGGGGAGGGGTAGTTATCATTGAGGATTCTTCGAATATCACGGACTGTGCTAGGAGCCCGACTGCCCAGCCCAAATTCATGGCCACTGTTTTTCTAAATGTGCTAGCCTTGCATAGGGGCCGATGCGTTCAGTGTTAAGGACTCATGAATTTTGTGCGGAAGTTTTTTGCAGTTTCAGGTTGTAGGTTTCTTTCTCTGCGACGGAGATTGCTAGCGACATTCGTAAGGCTGCAAGGGCAGAAAGGGGCAATGGATGAAGAAAAAGATGATGCCCATTGATTGCTCGTGCGGGTTTTCAGATTTGATCAGGTTTCTGCATCATGCCAGGATATTCCGAACAAAGACTCGAGCGCGTGGGAGGGGCTTGCAGCAGCACGTTAGCGGTAAGCCCAATGAGCAGTTTCGATTGTGCTATTATATAGGAACTATTTGGGGTCTAGGGATACTACCCGAGTAACGGAGAATCACATGAAAACTGAAATTGAAAACGGGGGACCTTGTCCAACATTCAAGATTCAAGATCTAGCGTATGTTGTAAATTTGGTAGTTGTCATGATCGTAAAAGCCAAGCCCTACGCCAACACTCGAAGGCTTAGACTCTTAGACTCAAAGTCCTTTACCACAAGCCCCTGAACTCTGTATCCTAGACTGCAAGCACTAGATCTTGGAGAAGGTCAGCAGCCTTCCTAATCCTAAACCCTAAACCCTTAACCCTAAATGGTACTTTCCTGAAATAGGGGGACTCTCATACAGACCCCGAAATAACATAATCCTTATTACAAAGGTTTTGGGAAGCCTTAAACCTAAACCCTAAACCCTATATATCCCTATAGAACCCCTGTATATATTTTCTATGAACCCCTTTAAAGGTACCCCTAATTTGGGTCCATATAGGGGTACCCCTTGTTTTGGGAAACTCCCAAATCTTGGAGAAGGTCAGCTATCCTTTCCTATCAGCTCTTCCTGGCCTGGTTTGCCACTGATGACTTTGCCACAACCCGAAGACGGGGGGGCCTGAAGGACCCTCAGGGTTTCTAGGACTGTAGGCTTTAGGGGTTTACGGTTTAGGGCTTAGGGTTTAGGGTCTAGGGTTTAGGGCTTAGGACTATAGTATTGGGGGTTTATATTGAGGTGCCCTAATTTGGGAAACTACCATTTGCCTTATTAGGAATCAACTTACATGCTCAATATCTCTAGGCTGTCCATGTTACAAGAAATTTATTTGACCATCCGAAGGCGCAACTGGTTGTGCTGCTTAATAAATGTAGGCCTGTGATTGCTAAACGCCCTCCTCTTAAGGGCCTTAATATTGGGATCCCTATTATGATCCCTGTTAAGGGTAGGGGGTTTATTAATTGTGGGTCTACATTCTGATGCCCAAACTTGAGTGCTGGAAACGTGCCCTCGTGGCCCACTAGTCAAAATGGGATGGAGAAGCTTTTACGACTGGGTAAACTTAGCCCCTGAATCTCTCAGCCTCTTCGCAGATACCTCTGGCCGGAGAACTCCGATGACTTGGCAACTCTACATATGGTAGTTCTCCAAAACAGGGGGAACCCAATATAGACCCCAATATGCTATAGTCCTCATTTTTGGGCCCCCCAAAAAGGTACCCTTAATTTTGGGAAACCGCCATATCCCTCCTAACCCCTCATAACCTTTACGCTGTGTCCGCAAATCTCCAAGTCAAGTGGAAATCTCTCGAATGTGATAGGTTGTCTCATAATCCTTGTGCAAGAATGGCATCTTAGGCCCCAGCTCCCTTAATCCTAAACTTTAAACCTCCAAACTGACTGAATCCCTACAAGCTAACTGAACCCTGACCCGTGCGCCCTACAATACCCTAAACCTATATTTGATACTAGTAAAAGTTTAGGCCCGCGCAGTCCACAATCAATATGTGCCCCTTGTTTTGGGAAACCCCGAAATGGAGTGGCATCTTGTTTGGAGTGATATTGGAGTCGCTGTTATGATGTGCAATTAGCATCTGCTTGGTTTGGAGCAAAGTCCTTGCAGGTGGATGCAAGTGCTAATCCCTTCCCCTACTCCTCAGCAACAACTTTTGTTTTTAGTTTGTAATTATATGTTCTTTGAGGAAAATGTGTTATCCGCTGGGTTTGGGTTTAACCACACCTAAATGTTTTTTAGGACCAGCCAACTCCCATATCTTGCAAGGATAGCCTCGCTTTATAAGGATATTTTTGAGGGTTCCATGTTTGCCTGCTGGAGAGTATGCAGGAGGCTGCTTCCTGTGCGTCGCTCGTCGGATGATCAAACCCTGGGGCACCTGGGATGGGGAGAGGCGGTGCAGCGCGGATGAGTGGTACTTGTACAATCTTGTTAAAGGGGGGAACACTTCATGTTATTCCTGTTTTCTAGCTTCACATCTTGGATTAACTGTTTCATCTTAGTACCAGCAAGCTCTGAGATGTTGCGTGTCAGGGAGTTCTTAGTGCCACAGGAGTCTTGATTTCCAAGATAAATTACGTGCTTGGAGACTCTCGGTAGTCATCAGCTATTAGGAGCAGGCGATTAGGCCGCATGAGTGAAAGTTCTTTCAAGCGCAAGATCTTCGTGCCTGTGACCCTCCACCACCAGCAGTGAGGTCCTGCTTGACTAGACTAGTGGTTCTGAGTCCGATCATCGCATAGAACAGCAATTGGTGATGGCTTAGCTCACGCGTTGCGACGAGGTAATCTCAAGCTAAGATCCCAAGTCTTGCGTTCTAGACCTCCAAAGAGTCAAAGCCGCGCACCTCCTCTCCCTTGTTGTGTGCCGCTGGCGGCTGTTGCGGACTCTGCCCGGCCGTAGAAACAGGCCAATCTCTGCTTTTCCTGAGAAGTTTGGGGTCTGGGGGTGTTTTGCCCTGAGATTTTTTTTGCTACCTTCACTTCAAACCATGAATAATTCTTTTCTTGTACTAGCTCCACCAGAAATACCGACACCACAAGCCTCTTTGAAGTGTTCCTATGTCGCGTCAGTAGCGAGGTGGTCCGTGGAAAGCCCCACGGGATCTTATGATAATGTACCCAACGCGATATTCTCTTTACTTAAGGGGCACTATAACCTGAGAGGGGCCAAGCCATACTCTTTGAGGGGAGTGCGCAGTTTTGTGACAGCATGGGGGTCTCAAGGTTGTTGTGCGCAGCCACAAGCCTCAGTCGTGTACCGTCTTGCTGCTTTGCCGAGCAGGGGGGGACGGTTGGAGGCCCTTTGGGTCTCTCTCCTCCTCTGCTATGCTTCTGAGGTTGAAAGCCCTGAGATCTGGACTACGCAGCAGCCCTCCTCGCTTATGATATTGAGAGGCTCGTGACCAGGTTTCGGGCCGTCCAGGGTAAACCCCAAAACCTGTTGATGTGCTAACGTTTGCTCGCAGACTGGGGGCCAAGCCACACCCTTGATGAAGGGTGCGCAGTATGAAAATTTCAGTGTTTCTGCACGGTGCCTGCGCGGCAGCGGCAACCTCCCGCTTGCACACAGTTTTGTTTTCAGGTCTCAGTAGGGGACAATGAAGGGGGGACGGTTGGGGATCCTCTGGAGACCTCTCCCTTCCTTCTAGTCCCGAGGGGCATGGCCTTGATCCTGACCACATCGGGGGCCAATGTTCGTTGTCGCCTGCTTTGTGTGGTCCTCAGTTGTCTGACTCCTTGCCAACCTCCATTATGCAACCAACCAACGCCGATAATGATTGTTCCGTTAGGGGCTTTCCTTTCCTTTCTCTCTCTTGCCTCTCCTTCTCCCCCTGACACCGCGTCTATTGGATCAGTAGTCTGCCACATTGCTTCGGTGGAGCCCCCCGTCTCCTTCACAAAAACCTGGCGGAGGTCCTGCTTGCCAGGAGACCACCGGGTGCTCGACACCGGCCACTATATCGCTTGTTGGGTCTTCCCGTGTGCGGCGCGTTCGCCAGGCTTTATATTTAGGTGCCAGACATTTCGCCCCGTCGTACAACCGCTACGACCTTGATCTGGACATTGCGGTCCTGCTTGTCAGGAGACCGCGTCCTCCCTGCCTCCCGTTTCAGGCCCCACCGTGGGCGGCGGTCCTGCTTGCCAGGAGACCGTCGGGGGCTTGTCCCTGGCCTGCCGGGTTGGCTTGTCAGTCGCGTTGGACGTGTCACGTGCAGGTCCCGTTCTCTCCTTGCCGTTGGATCGTTCCTCGCCATCCTCTTTTCTTTCGAGTTCTGTGTTGTTTCTGTCTCGTCTTCTGTTTTCTCTGCCTCTCTCCCTGCACATGTCAGTGCGCTGTTGTCAACGTTCTGCATTTAGGGTTTCGGCATAATCATGGGTCCGTGTACATCTGCGTTCTTTGGGGGGGTCTGGGGAGTTGAAGTGGAAGTGAACGAGCTCGGTTTTTACAGCCAGCCCATGCAATTGATCTTTTTTCAACTCAAATGGCCACACTACATTCAGTCAAAACATGTTCAATGAGCATTAGATTTGGTATTGGGATCCTTCGTGCACAAACGTTGGAAGGCTTCAAGCCAGCATCGCCGATGAGTGGACCACCGTTCGCGTAGGGATGCTGCTTCTATCCCAAGACCTTCAGCACTGCATCAGGACATGCCTTAAGGTGCGGTAGGGTTTTATCATCACTGCTTGAAACGTTTTTCGCTTGTGGTTTTTCTTCTGTGCTTGGTGGCTTCACCGAGCAGCGCGCGTGTCAAACCGACCTTCCCGCGCTCCCCCTGCCCCATGTTGCACAAGCAGACGTATTTTTGGAACTAAGCACGCACTAGGCGAATCGGACCCCTGTTTTCTCTCGTTTCTCGTTCCTGGCTTCAGGTCCCTCCTGTGTTCTAGGCCCCTCTGCTCAACTTATTCGGCATCCCACTAAACGTGTGCTTTTGGGGATCTCCCTTTCATCCTGTCTTCCCCCCTTTTTTTGATGCCCAGTGATGCCGAAGCGAGAACAATGAGTTGGTTGCCCTCTGATTCTCACAGGAGTCAGGCCGGCGGTCTGGACAGGTGAAAGCCAGGAGCGATGATAAAGCCCTGAGATTGACCATCTACTCGGCTGCAGTGATTCTCCGGGTTTCTTTTGTTTGGTCTACTGCCCTCAGGCTTCGGCGGCATGCATGTTGTCTGCTCCTGCTTGCTTGTTGTTTGTCAAGATCTCCCTTTTTTTCCTCTGTGCTTTTTGCTCGCTCGGTCTTTCTGATTTCTCTCTCTACTTGCTCTCTCCGCTCTTGTCATTTCTTGTCTCTTCTCTTCTCTGCTCCTCTCCTCTGCTTTGCTCGACTCGTCTCTCCTCTTATTGCATCTGTAAAGTGTTTTTTGTGTGTTGGAAACTACTGTCCGGATTTGGGATTGAAGCAGTGTGTGCTTCCCTGGTGTTGGCAGCTTGTGTCTATTTTTTCTACTCAAGCATTCCTTGCTGTTGTCTTTGTGCCGCGCATTTCGGTGATTTTCGCAAGTTGCGCCTTGGTCAAGCGGAAAGTGGTGGTCACTGCTCTACAATCTTTGTCGGCATCGTTCAATGTGATAGACAGGTCCTTCGCAGTGTGTCGTATGCATGATATTTGAAAATCTGCAGTCATGCTGCATCATACTCATCCTCGCTGGCAGCTCTTAAAGTGTAACGTGTTGCAATTTTTGTTTGGTCCGGCACAGCGGTCCTGCTCCTCCCACGTACGAGGCCCCACCGTGGCGGAGGTCCTGCTCGCAGAAGACCACCGGGCGCTAGCGCTGGTCCGTGCGGGTGGGCTTGTTCTTGTTGTCCCTGTGTGTTGATTTTCTTTTGGTGGCTCCGGGGGGCCGGGTGTGCATTGTGCGATTCAGGGTCCTTGCGCTGCCTTGCTGGCTCTGTTTCCGTTCGTGACAATTTTTCCTTGCCAGTTTCCTTCTCACTTCACATTATATGGTATTCCGAAAGTATGCGTATGTGTTCCTATCGTATACAAGGTACAATCCACCCAAAACCGTTGCATTCATAGCTTGCCGTGCCGATCTCGGGAAAGGCTCGCGTCACCTGCGCCTGTGTTTTCTGGGTTGCCAAGGGTAGTATGACCCCAAATTCGAGCCTCAGAGGTTTACACGATGACGGGTTTGCATTTGGGTTCCTCATACAAATCCTACAAAAGTAGAGCCTTCAGCATGAGGACTGCTAATTTGCTGAAACCTATGTTGTTGGTAGTCCTGGCTTTCTATGTGATTGCGATGCTTTTCAGACTTGTCCAATGACTGTTGTCGTGTCCCAGCTTTTCCGAAAACCTATCAAAGCCTTTAAAATAGGACGTTGCAGGATTCACATCTCAGCGAATTTAGCGATTGTTCGGCTTAGGCAATGAGATGTTGATTACAGATTAACCAGGGTTTCTATTTGGAACAGTTGAATCCCTTGGCAAGCCAGTTTTCGGTGCCATTTTGTGCGCCCGACTTCGCTCTGGCCGAACACCGTGGAGAGACAGATCTTGGTCCAAAAGCCTTCAGATGTGACATTGTAGGACATGTAAACATTCCATCCCTGACAACGTACTTCAGCATTCCTGTTAGCTTTCGTTGTGCGAGAGGTCCAAGGGCGAGCCAAAACAATAAGTTTGGATGAAGATTAGGTATTATTTTAGTCTGCATTCAAGCCAGGTTTGCGCTCATGCCGCGTCTGCTGCCCATGTACGTCAAAGCCCGAACCATAAGTAGCTCCAATTCAGATCTCATTGGGGCCTTGAAGGGTCGTTGGGGAAACAGAGGCTGTTGCAAAAAGCATGCCAGTACAGGGATTTTACTGCAATATCTTTCGAGATGTAGGTATTGCTACGCATCAAGAGGTCCTCTTTGGACGTTTTTATCCCACAGAACCATCTGTAACCCGAGTTTTACGGCATTTAACCCGCCCTTTGCTCACTCAAATCCGCTTTAGCCGTAGAGAGCCTTAGAGCTTCAGGGCATCCTGCCAAGATCCTCGGAATCTCCCGTGCGGCCATCGGAATAAGGACCAATGGTCCTTAAACTTTACCGAGACTTTAGCGAATGTACAGGGAAAAGCGGGCGTGTTCAGCTGATGCAGTTGATGGGGGGGCATGCTTCGTTGTCGTTTTCTTTCGCCCGAGACATGCTGATTTAGTCGATGCCTGCTTACAGCCCAGGAGATTCCATATAACCCCCAGACAGTAGTTTCCGTTTTTCCATTATCCCAATATAACCACAACCTCAACCCAATATATAGCCCCGCTATGAGGATAATGTGTATATATATATAATGCTTAGCCTTCATGAGCTCTTCTGCAGTTTGACTTCTCGCTTGCATGGCCTTTGAGTTGTACGCTCTAGAACGGCTGCACCCGCACCACAGTATATATTAGGTCTAGGGTTTAGGGTTTGGGTTTGGGTTGGCTCTTCTTGGGATACTCGAAAAGAAAATGGAAACTGCTATATAGGGGTTATATTGAACCTCTTGGAAGTAATGACAGTTGAGCCATGCCACTCCATTTGAATAAGACGTTGACACAGGGTTCCGAGTCTAGGTACTTGGCAAGCTGCTGTGACGTCCACATGATGGCAATATCCTCGAGAAGTCTAAATGCACGAAGTATCTTTGATCACGTGGGCTGATGTCAGATCATTTGTACCGGCATGCTCTCATCTTGACGCCTCGTCAAACCAAAAGACTCGTTTTTGAAGCTCTGGGTGCCAGCATCTGTCCCTGAAAAAAAACCTTAGCAAAGGGTGATTGGGACATCCTTTGCCAGGACGAGTAGCAGTAAATAGAGAGCAATACATTGCAGTGATGAGAAGTAAACCTCACTTGCAACACGGCCTTCGTCGTCACCATAGTGCCACTGGCAATCATCCCGCCCCAGTCAACGGAAGAGTGGGGGGATGGCTTCCACTCCTTCCTTCTTGCCTGCTTTCCTTCCTCCACCCACTACCACAACTACCACTCCATTATTATTACTGTTTCTATTAAGTAACGTTATTATTACTACTTACTATTATTATTACTATTACTATTACTATTACTATTACTATTACTATGTCTATTCCTATTACTATTATTAATTGCTATTATTTTGGTGAGTTTAATTGGAAAGAGGTCTGGCTGAAGCTGGAGGAGGCCGGGGAGCTTTGTTGGAGCTGCATGCTGTTTTTTTTTGGGGATTCCCTACAAGCAGGAGTCTGACATGTTGCAGGTGTGCAAGGGGGCACTTGAAATTTCGAAGCCTGATTAGGAGTTTGCCTTTCAGACCTTATCACTAGTATTGCTAAGGTGCTGCTGTGTGTATTTTAATCGTTCCATTGCTGTGACTTTTCGGGTGCTATAGCTACGACGATTAGTATTACTATTCCCTTTTTAGGGCATTGCCATGCATGTCGGGCCAGATATATAGGGATGGATGTTGAAAACAAGATTTGCAAAGAGGCTCTCAGCTGTGGGTGCCGTTTTTGCGTCTCGAAGTTTTGTGGGTATGTTGTTCGGAAAACAACCTACGGGTCGGCAAAACCAAAAACTTTTCGAACTTTTCCTGCAAAAATGGCTCCAAATCCCTTGGTATTTAGTGATTCTGACGTCCAACTTCCTCCTCAAACGGAGGACACCGTTGTCGACCACTTCAACGTAAGTGGCCGCCATCCCAGCAATCTCACCCCGCATCGGCTTCTTGTAACGTGGGGATTTGATGCCAGGGATAACCCCATCTTAGGCTGCAAAAGGGGGACCCCGGTCATTGAAAATCCCCCCCGCATTGCAGCTGCCCGACCTCGGCCCGAATGTCAGAATGCATGGAAATGCTGTCTATGCTATACATGGTAGCATGCGCAAGGACAATCCCCACTACCCTCAAAAATGGGAGTCAAGTGGAAGATTGAATTGAAGAGGGGGTTCGGAGTAGTTTCAGCGTTTAGGGTATATCATCATGACCCCCTCAATTTCACTTGTTCTTGCCAAGCCTGAGAGAAGCATCATCAAATTGCCAGGATCATGACCCCTGGCCCTAGAACCCAAGCAGAGACCACCACTCAGACTGTCCACACTTATCTTGTCATGGACATGCTTGAAGACCGTTCTGGGCGCTAAGCTAATGGTCTCTGAGCCAGATACCAGTTGTCGAACTGCTGCTTCCTGTTCCCTTGTCGTGTATTCAAACGGAAGGAAACTCAGAATCTTGAGAGTTGTGAGTGATGAGGCTTGGTACAATTGTAAGTTGTTTTCTGAAGAACTGTCTTCTCAGAACTAAACCTGCGACCCCAAGCACCACGTAGCACCTCAACTCTGATCCAAGGCCAGCACTTCGAGTTTCGATGTACCTTGGGCAGTGAGCTGAGATTGGGGAACAAACATTCCAACACTCAGGGTGTGCGGTTGAGAGATGGCGCTTTACGAAATGAACAGGGTTGATCTCCAGTTCGAGTTGATTTTAGCTGACGTACTGAGGTTGCGCTGTTAAATCCGCAGCAGTGTCACTCAAGGCACTTGTTTCAACCATTGCGACACAAGGGCGGGTGACATGTCTGAACTCCACGGTCTTGTAGGGCGAGCCCAGGCGCAGCAAGGGTTGTTCAGAGGAGATGCCTGTTTCCATCAAAAGGGGGATCCCAATATAGTCCAAGATATTATGATGCTTAACATAGGGGAAACCCGAATCCCTGGAAACGACTTTGTAACCCCAGTTTCCATTTCATCTTCCATGTTCTTTTCTATTCGATTCTGCCTTTTTTTGGTGTTCATATCCCTCATCCCTAAACTTTAAGTCCTTGTATATACCCCTCTATATCCCCTATTTATGCCCTATTAACCCTTTGAAGGTACCCCTATATTCCCCGAATGTCCAATTGCCAAACCTCCACTCAGGATGGCCCCCAGAAGAAGTCCCCCAGCTCCTGGAAAAGGCCGGGGAATTAACAAAAAACCAGGGAACATGAAATAGGGTTTAGGGTTTAGGGTTTAGGTTTAAGTCTTAAGCCCAAGTCCTAAAAAGGGTTATGGGGTTTGTTTCTTAGTCATCAGTAGGTTTTTGGCCAGCTGCTTTTTCTCCAGTCGGGTTTGTTTGATTGTTTCAAGTTACGCTTTGCAGTTCCGATTTTAAGATGCAACTTTACCTCCATCGTGTTGAATAATATTTTGCTGCTGCTGATGCTACTTCAACTTTTGATTTGTGTGCGTCTGTACCGTTTTTTCCAAGGTTGCTTTTTGTTTGCTGTCAACGCTGAGCAACAAAATTCAACGCTCGTTAGTCCTATCGTTGTCCTTCTGCGTTCATTTCTGTATAGTTTGAAGTGCTCGTACTGCTCTAATGCTCTGTAATGCTACTGCTGCTTGCAATCCTGCAGCTACTGTGTTGCTAAGAACTGGTACCACCAAAACCATCAGCACCTTCATGGGAAGTAGCTTAGCTGTGGAGATCACTACCAGTACTGCGCACACACACGTTACCATCCGCTTCTTTCATCCACTACAGCCCCCTACCTTGGCGACTGAACCACCGAAATGCTGCACAACCAGGCAAGGGCAGAGGAGGCCGCTGCTCTCGAAGCAAAAAGGCAGGGATCAGCGCCCCAGGAACAGGGGATCTACAAGTGCGTTTGGACAGGGTCCTGGTCAGAAAGCCACTGTTGCGCTGGTGACGTTGGTGACTTATGTGAGGGTTTCACAGAGAAACTTGCCGCGGACTAGAAGTACATTGTCAGGTTCGACGCATGGATGAGCTACCTGTGTATTCCTGAGGATCATGCGCTATTTGGCTCACTCACACATTCTTCAAAATACAGTCTGATTGAATTTGACTGGGTTCAGGCACAGAATCTGTGGCAGCCCACTACTCGGGAAGCTGCATCTAGCTTATCTCAGATGTTTACTGTTTGTTGGTGTCCCCAGATGTGGTAACGGTCGTGTTTGTGGTGGTGTTGGTGGTGGTGGGGGGGGCGGCGGCGGCGTCGCTGGTGGTTTCTGTGGCGATGACGGCTGCGGCAGCGGCAGTGGCGGTGTGGTGATGGCCGTAGTGTAGTGGTAGTAAATAGTTGCAATAATCGTCGTGACAGTAATACCGGAAAAGAACATGGAAACTGCAATAGTAAGACACCTCCAAACTCCAAATCCTCCGACCAGCATGGCCTGTCCCTGAAAGCCACCTTTAAGGGATGCCGAAAAGGAGAACAAACACCAAATTTGTGTTACACTTGGAGAAGTACTGCAAGGATAAAGCAAAAGTTCCCCAAATGGGCCATGATTTTTGAAAGCTACTCACATACTAGTAGCACGTTGAATAGCTAAACCCCTAACCAAAAGCCGCTGGCAGAAATGGCAAAGCTGCTGCCAGCAAAGCTGCTGCAGGCGCCGCGGATTGTTGCTGGTTGAGAGTTTGGGAGGGAAGTGTACCAGTATCACACACAGAGATGCTTATACGGTGATAATGGAAAATGGAAACTACTATAGTATGTTGGGGTCATATTGTAATAATGGAAAAGAAAATGGAAACTACCTTTTCATGGGATGAATTACGCAGCGGTTTGAGGGTTGGGGATTTTGGTGTTGTTGTTCGAGGTGCCTTGAATGCCTTGTTGCCTTAGAGGCCGCCGTGACCAGACCCCTCATGCAAAGACACCCCGCAGCGTAGTTCCTGTCAACATGGCTTAAGTAATCCCCATGAATAGCTTGAAATCCTAGTCTCATCCTCGTGTGTCTGGGCTTTCTTTCCGAAACACTCTTCTAAGATTTCGTGGAGACTTGTTTCGAAGCATTTCTGTTGCAGGTGCCAAGATCAAGGCGAAGAGGGCTCGCGCCAGAGCCTCAGAGTCCAGGTGGTAGTATTTGGGTAGTTCCCAAAATCAGGGTCCCTGTTTTTGGTACCCCTAAATATTTCGGTGCCGCAATTGGATCTATAATTGAAGTGACCCATAATCTTGAGAACAACTCATTTGGGCTTATGGGCTAGTGGAAAAGGAAATGGAAGTCACTGTAGGGCTTGGGGAGGTGGTAGTATTTGGGCTCATGGGATAGTGGAACATAAGATGGAAGTCACCATAGGGTTTAGGGCTGGAACGAAGGAGCTTAAAAGTTGGAAAAACTCATTGCAAATGGGGTGTAGGGCTCATTCGCCCACAGGGTTTCTCCAGGAAGAGGCTGCTTGCAGCTAGCTAGGGAACGGGGATGGTGGCATGGGTTGGGCTGGGGGGGGGAAGAATCACGTAATGTTGCAGCACATCAGCAAAGTTCAAAGGGAACACGAGCATTGTGCCATTGCAAAAGATATTTGCTGCAACAGGCTTCGTAATGGCAGGCGAACATCAGCAAGGTTGATGGCAGCCGTGTTTTTCAGGCATACTTTTTGCAACGTACAGTCCGCCAGTATGCCCATCCCATTGTGCATCTTACTGCGCACCGGCTCTATTTTAAAAGTATTTCAAAAGTTTCAAAGCTGAGTTAGGCTTGTTTGTCTAAGCGGTGTCGCACGCAACGGAGCCTTAGGGTTCAAGTTTGAGTGCCTCTGGCTGTTCGCATTGTCAGCTTCGTCGTTGTATTGCGGCAAATTGGACATGCAAGCCCATAAATCTAATTCCTGCACTTAGCTTGCTTCCCGTCTCGCAATGGGTCTCGCAGACACATCCCTATCTAGTTTGCTCATTTCATGTGTATATAAGCCTTGCATTCACTTGTTGCCGGTCTTTTCATTTGAGCCATAGTCTAAATTCATTCAGGGGGCGTCATATAGGGGTTTGTATGGTGGACCGTTTTAGGGGTTATTATGGGGGATGCCAGGAGTTTAGACTATAGCTCACGTGTTGAACAAGCTGCGCAGGAGCCGGCTGAGGCATCGACGCCTTTGAAGAAAGTCAAGAAGGCATTTAGGGGTTCAGGGATTGAGTGGGGTTTATGGCTTGGGGGTTCAGGGATTGAGTTTCGCAGTCTAAGATTTGCGATTAGAACATCTGACATCGCTGGCCCCAAGGCTAGCGAAAGTGGCTCAACAGTCATATGTCCATGTCTATGGTAAGCCCAAACCCTAGATCTCATGCATAAACCTCTCAATCTCAACCCTAAACACGTTGGAGCCTTGCGGGCTGGAATTTGGGGATGGTTGGCACGGAGGCAATAATTCATCAACTTGCCGGACATGTCTCTTGACCGTGGGACCTTGCAGAATACGGGAAAATGAAAGCTACTATAGTATTTCAGGGTGTTTTTAGGAAAATGGAAACTACTGTAGGAGAATGGAGACTACTACAGTATATTCGGATTATATCCGGATAATAGAAAAGAAGTTGCTATTTGTACAAATTTGGGGCTCCCTTGCTTTTCTTCTCAGGTCGCTGCGATGAGGATTATAGTATTGTTGGGTGCATAAGTGGGACCCGCTTCTCGGAAATCCCCAAGAGCTTGACCCCCTTGCCTGGAATCCCGTGCTTTGGGAGATCCCTCTCTTAGAATTTGCAGAGTAGCTCCCCTGTAGGAGCCAGTGGCCGAAGAGCCTAGCTCCTCGAAGAAGAGACGGCGGACTGAGGTGCCGATGATGATTTTAGGGCCCCCTTCTCCGGAGGAGTAGGAATAGGAGCAGCAACTTCAGGATGCAGGGTTACGCAATGAGTTCAGTGTATTTTCTACATGAATTTGGGGTTCATAATTTTCGGTGCAAGGTAAAGTGTGGCTGGCATGAGGGTTGCAGCCATCATGTGTTTGACATGGTCTGAACACGTCTGTGCAGTACAGATGCAGCGGTCTAGGTTTTCGCACCTACAATCTCAATCGCACGCCAGGAGCCGGAAGGAGGGGAGCTAACAGAGCCTTCTTCTTCCAAGAAGCCCAAGAAGTCTCCAGCGAAAGCCAAGGACTGGACAAGACGTTCCGTGGGTTCAACCACTAAGGCTCAGAAGGCCAAATGAACCTGTAACAATGTGGCTTGTGGTAGCGGGAGGGATGGATGCATATTGTCGACTGCAGCTACTCAAGTTTTATTCCAGGCATTCTCATGTGCACAGCAGACATGTAGTCAACAAGGATCGAAGCATGGATGTTTTGTGAAAGCTCCCGACATGTCTTAGGGCAACACAGGGTTTATTCTTGCAGCACCTGGGACTAGCAGTCAGGCCCCAAGTCGCAATCTTTCAATGTCCCAAGTTCGTTTTGCAAGCCGAAGGGTATGAGTGCTATGATGTGGGAGAAGAACTGCTAACTCATGTCCCACATGTCATGTATCCATAGCAGGACTCCGAGTTTTTGTCGGTTCGTGGATTCCAGTAGGGCCCTTGTAGGAGCCTCGTCGTTGTCCCTCACTTGTTTTGTCTTGCTTTTTGCCCTATAGTTGCATTCTGCAACTCCTCCTCCACCTTTCATCGATCCTTGTCTTGTGTGCCCTGCAAATGATTTGACCTTCGCCGCTGAAGTGCTGAGGATCTTCACTTTCTTGCTTTCCTACAGGGCACCGTTTTTGGCTTGATCGCCATGCACTGCCTTAATCTCTTGCTGGCCCTACATGCTCCTTCTTAATCGGCCAGTTTCGGGTCAGCGCCCTTTCGTTTATAGGTTGGCTTAGGCATGTGGGGTTGGTTAATGGGGTTGGAGCTGCGGGTTGCCCATCTCGAGCTGGTGGCCCGCACCTGTCTCAAAACTTATGTGCCGGGCGCCCTTGCAACAAGCGAACTCCGCAGACCTTTGGAGAGCCTGCATTGTCTTTTGATTTCCAGCGAGAGTTAGCCGAGTTCGCTCCCTGCGAGCTCTCGCAACCTGGCGCTTCGGATTTGTGTTCTGGCAAGGCTGGAGCTGCCCGCGGCCTTATCCGGCACGGTGTACCACGGGTCCTTGTGTTTGAGGCTGAGCGCTGGGCTGCGGAAGATGGGAGAGCTTCTTCTGTACCCCGTCAGTCCGAGTGCTTTTCGTTGTTCGCCGCGACCCCCTATCACAGCGGCTTGGCTGTGCCTGTCATCCAATTGCGGATGCGCTTAAGATGCCAGCATACGCTCGAACATAGTTTGCAAAAGGTGGCAGTGTTAACTGCTACCCTGTCTTCTTGACGGCTCTTTTCTGCACCTTGGTGGCACGGCCCAGCTGGACTTGCCTGATGGTGTTGCCTTGCAAGCTGGTTTCGTGTCAGGTGGAATCGCTCCTAGGAGGTCTGCTTATCCGAGGGTTTACGGCTTCGTCGTTCAGTTTGGGTATCTACGCGGCAGATTTGTTTCATTCACCAGCTTGATACGCCTAACGCCCCCAGCAGCTCGGAGAGTAAAAGGAGCAGAGGACGGGAGCAGGGGTACATGTTTATATTGTATTACCGGTCAAACATGCTATGTCAAGACTTCTTGAAGCACACTTCTTGAATCATTCAGTAGGAATTCCAGGCCGGCCCCAGCAGCAGTTCCAGGCCGGCCCCAGCAGCAGACACAAGCATCTTTTTTGAAGCGGATTCAGGAGTCCGTTTTGCTTCGTACCATTAAAAAAAAATCACCAATTTCCTGGGATCAACACCGGTTCAGCTCTTTGCCAGGAGTTGGATGAAGGTGAGCCGGGGGAGTCTGCTTCTTCCAAGAAGCCAAAGAAATCTCTGGGCAGCCTCAAGGACGCTCTGTTGGTTTCTCAATCTCATCAGGCTTCTTGTGGGGTCCTCGCTAGGGTTCGCCACCACAAATCGGATAACCTTAACCTAAACCCTAAACCCTAAACTTAAACCTTAAATGGTAGTTTGCATGTTTCCCTAACTCCATACAACCCCATTTTCCCATATAGCCCAGATCCCGAGGAGGTGAAGAAGGAGCCCGAAGAGTCTGCTTCTCCCAAGAAGCCAAAGAAATCTCCAGGGAAGCTCCAGGCTATGGGGCTCATATGGATGTTAGAGCGGGAATGTATGGGGATTATAAAGGGAATGTATGGGGGTTATATGGGCTTATGTGGGGAACATGTAGGGTTACAGAAGGATATGGACAAATGAAATTACGATTTAGGAGCCTAGGTTCAGGTTTGGGGGCTGAGGCGTGCCGGGATAGTGTTTAGATAGGATGTTTGGTGCTATATAGGCATGCTTGGCCATTGCTATGCAAGGACTTAACGTCAAACCACGCCCCAATATTTACGGCTTGTTGTTCAGACGCCAGGCAGGGCCGTAGCTTCACGGTTTCGGGCCAAAGGCGTGCGAGAGGTAGTCACATGCGGAGGTTGGTCAAGATGGTCCTTGGTTATGAGTGCCTTTTACAGGGAGGCTTCGGAGGTTGGAAGTGGTTCAAGGGTGGTGGCGCAGGGGTAATTACGAGGTCGGACTTCCAAATTGGCGTGTTTGGCCTGCCCTGGATGGAATGGGCTGATCCCCAAAGCCGCGGCGAAGTTGTTCTTTTCTTCCCGAAGCTAAGGGTTAAACCTGCATAGATGCCAAGGATCACTCGCCCCGGTTCGGGCACTGCTACTAATCTGGTCTACATCTGAAACAAAGTGGGCTACATTTCCAACATTCTGTCGCCAGACGCTGGCCTCGAGTGTTTCCAATCAATTTCTTCATTTCTGCCCGAGCTTGAGTTTCTGTGTACTGCCTCAGTTGCGGTGCAAAGAAAAAGCAAGCCACAAGGATTAAACAGTTGGCAGTTGCCGCGCTTTTTTTTGACTGCATCCTGCCACGAGGAGGTGAAAGAGGAGCTCGCTGAGTCTGCTTCTTCGAAGAAGCCAAAGAAGTCTCCAGCGAAGCTCCAGGCGACGTCAAGAGAGAAATTCGGGCTTCTTGTTATTGCGAGGGCTGGCAGGGCGGGGCGGGACCGGATGCCAGAAGTCATTCTTCTATTCTGTAGATCCAATACTTGAAAAAGAGTCTTGCAAGAAATTCGAATCGATGCCATGCATGACGCAACCCAGACTGCAGTCACGAATCCGAACATCCGAAACCCAGTGCCCGTTTCGCTATTCGATTCGTGGGCGGAAGATTACATGACGGGTGATCCGGCAGCACTGGGGAAAGTCCTTGGAAGCACGCTCGCCGCTTCATTGATCCAGTTTTAGAATCCCTCTGAACACTTTTGCCCGGAAAGGTGCATATGCCTCCGTGAGTCCTGTACAGAAGTCCAAACATTCTGTCCCGCGTTGTTCTTGTTTTTTTCACCTTGTCTCAGGGGCTCCTTGCTGCCAGGAGAACGGGGAGGCGCCGCTTTCAGCGAAGAAATCGCAATCGGCAGCAGCCCATGGCAAGGCGCGGCTGCTGCAGGAGATGTGCTGGCTTTAGGGTTGTCAAGGAGGCTTCTGGTATGTTCTAGCAGGTCTGTGGGGAGGGGTAAGCCATGAACACCGAGCCCACCATCACAGAGTTGAGTCGACCACAGGGCCCCGATAATCATACTCACACCAACTCGCCAAGTACTGGCATGCTGTTAAGGAACGTAAGTCAAGTTACCATATTATGCGTATATAGGGTGTCCCTTAATTTGGCAACTTATGGCAAACAGATGTTCATCAGTTCAGGAGTCTGCTCCGTAGAGTGTCTAGGCGCTATCGCTTATGTATCCTGAAGCATTTGCCTTGCATCTTGGAAATGATATGGAGATGGAAGAATGAATACCTACCATGATTCGCGATCTTCTGCGGTTGCTCTCAGAATCAGAGACCTGAGGCCTGAGGTCTTAGAACCACATCTCAGGCTTGGAACCCTAAAACCTAACTTGAACGGAAACCCCGTCATGCACTATATACTCATAATATGGTAACGCAATTTAAGTTCCCTAACAGCAGCCACGAGGCCTGAACCCCAATGGCCGAACACATGAACCTTACTCCGTGCGCCATGAAAGGGCGAAGAGCAGCGGCAGCCGAAGCAGGATGGAGCTGCTTTGTAGAGATTTCTTAGGCTTGCAAGGAACGCACGCTAATGCGGGAATATGGCATGGCGGGTTTGATTAATGCAGGATGAGACCCGCGATGGCTCAGTCTTGTTCAAGCACGTGATGTAGACAAAATCAATTTGCCTGTTAAACAGCTATGGATTGTTTGATGTTTGGAAGGAGTAGCTGTACAAAACCCCGATTTATCCCGAAAACCTTATGTAATCCATACATCCCAAGCTTGACTCAGACAACTGCCAGGACAACAGCGCCAAGGTGCGTCAGGTGCTTGGCGACAGGAAGTTGCCTCCAGGAGGCCCGGGGGGTAATATGGGCACTATGTACAGAAGGATACACAGCAGTTATACCGCATTTTTACCCCAATAACCGAGAGTCAGGAAAAGAAAAGGGACTGGACACCCTAGTCCCTTTAAAGCGAACATAGGGTTGAGGATTCTACTATCTAGGCTTTCAGAACGTCCGTCCCGTTTCTAAGTTGCAGCTGATTGTTTCTCAAGATGGTCCAAGGAAATAATCTCAGGTTTAGGGTTTAGATTGGGTTCTTCCCCCACCCAGTAACAGCCTACAATAGGGGTAACATTAAGGGCTACATACAACTACAATTTGAATATTATCCAACTGTTGCTGGGTGGGGGCAGGACCCAAGGTTTAGAGTTTAGGTGCGACTGCCTGAGGCCACATCTACCTGAACAAGGCGAGCCAGGCTTCTTGGATGCACTAGCAATTCTATGCGAGAGTGTACTTGGAGTGACAGTCCCAAACACAACCCTAAATCCTGAACCCTAAACATGTGACAGTCCCAAACAGAATTGACTCATCCTTTAGACTGTGCTAGGGGTTTAGTCAATGCGCTTGCAGTTTCGAGAAGAAAGAGAGGGTTCCCTTTTGCAGTCCCGCAATAGTGTAGGCTTTTCCAGCGACGCCGAAGAAGGTGCCCTGACGTTTGGAAATTCTAATCCGGATAGACCACCATATAATCCCAGGTTCCACTTCATTTTCCATTTGATTTTCCCCTCAATCATAGGTACCTCCAACAAGATATCCCTCATGTTTGGAGCCTTAAGCCCTTCTATGTTCCCATATAATGCCCTACATAACCAGAAACTCAAGAATTCCAAGCCCTAAACCCTAATCCCCTTGAAAAGGATCCCCTTATTGGCCAAGGTTTGGTACGCGACGGACCCCAGTGCGGACACAAGGAAGACCTTGCCGGGCTCTATGGCCTCGGTGTCCAAGTGCGCCTAGCTAGGGGTTGAGGGTTTAAGGGGTTTAGGGTTATGGGGTTTAGAGTTTAGGGTTAAAGGGGTTCAGGGTTTGGGGTTGAGGGTTTAAGGGGTTCGGGGTTTAGGGTTTGGGGTTAAGGGGTTCAAGATTTGGGGCTTAGGGTTTTGGGGAGTTTCAGTTTTTGAGTTTGAGAATTGATGGGTAGTTAGTAATTCCTTGATGTGGCCCCTTACAGAACCGAGCTGTAGACTACATGTTATCATGCTTACAACACATAATCTCCTTTAACGCTCAATTTTGCAAATTGGTAGAAGGTGGAGAGCGTGGGAATTTGCAGGAGTCTGCTGGAAAGTGGCGAGGTGACAGAAATCTGGTGGGCACAGCGCGTGGGAAGATTCTGCGCTGTCATGTTTTGTGCAACAGTTATATATATATATGTGTATCCTTTTGGGGGGCATGCAAAGACTGCTGTGCAAACGGTCGTATGTATGGTCACGCGCTCGCTCGCCCCTCAACCCCTTGTGGTTCAGAACTCGCTTTGGCCCGGGACGGGGACGGCACAAGCCACCTATGCAGATCTATTAGTTTTTACTGGAATAGGCTTATGCTTATACACCGAGAGATGGACTAATTCCCTCACTGACCACATATGGGGTTGCATGTTCTTTGGAGGAAGGTAGATTGCAGGTCAAATCAATGACCTCCAAGTCCAGCAGCTCTCTGAGGAGCGCTTGGCTCCTCCGGAAGGCCCCCAAACTCTAGACGCATGACTAAGCATTTTCAGAGTCCAGAAGGCTCTCTAATTTTTACATATATATATATACATACACACATATATATATATGTGTATATACATAAATCTCCCTAGCTCCCGAACCCAAAGATCTCAAAGCATAAATCCAGAGGCCCCAAGCCCACAACTGCACAGGTACGGATCCGATGAGGCCGTGCTGAAACAGTTTCGGTATGGCTTGGTTGCGTGAAAACTGAATCATGAAAGTCCAAGGTCCATCCTGCCTGGGCAGTGTTGATGACTATTTTTTGGGGCCAACCTCGAGTCCTAGATCTCAGCATTTATTCGTATGTTCGGCTGTGGTCTTGCTTTTGCCGGCTGTGATTTGAGCTTGTCCCGAGCATCACACCTTAATCCGAAAGTACATCAAACATGTTGAGAGGCAGACATGGAACGTTGTTCACGAGACAGACGCTGTTCCTTCGGAAGATGACGATTGGTCTGTTCAGATAATCTCCAGGGATATAAAGGAACTAAAAAGGATTACAGGGGTTATACAGGAATACGATAGTCTAATAGAATTTTACAAAAACCTAACAGCACCCGGGGATTACAAAATCATGGCCAGGCTGCCATTGAGCATGCCTACGCCAAGCTTTGTGAGCATCAGGAGGTCTTGGGACTGGGGGAAGGTTCGGACGTTCACGGTGTTTAGGGTTCTCTGTCCTAGGATGAAAGGTTGGGAGGAGCTTCCCAACATTTTTGCGGGAGAATGAGGCATCATTGTTTTTTCAAGTTTTGTCATGCTTCTGCTCGTCCCAATTTTATGTTACAAGCTTCTTGCATGGGCAGAGAGTGTGAGGAAACACAGGCGCGTAGGATGTACTACACATATTATGATCCTTTTATAAGAAGTCTGGGCTTATAAGGAAACTTACAGAATGTGAGAAGAGGGTCTGATAATCCCAACCACTCAACCGAGGATCCCCTGTAATTACGATATGGCTACAATGGGTTACCAGTTTACGTTTAGCAAGCCCCTCTAACACTCTAACAAGTTGCCTTTACCTTGTATAATCCTAATAAAATCCCCTGTGGCGATATTCCCTCTGGGGTTCATGATGAATGGCATCGACGATACTTCAAACCCCTGAGCTATTTGTGGTGGCTTTGGAGGCCCCAAGACAGGTTTCAAGTATGCGCTGCCAAGAAGTTTCACATGGACTTGCGTGGGTCACAATTGATAGAAAATACTTTTCAGGAGGCCTATTCAAATTTATTCCCTATTCATACAGGAAGGCTCCAAGCTGGGACTTTGATTTCTGAAATCTTCAGGCGCAAAATCTTCCCAAAGCCTTCCCCAAACCTGAAATTCCGAAAGCTTCAAAAGGCGGCTCCTGCAGCTCGCGCAGACAAGACCACCAAGGCAGCGAGGAGGCCTGCTTTTCGTGGTGGTATGGGGGTGTAATGGGGAATCAAATCGAGAAGAAAATGGAACTTGAAATGGAAGCTGGGTTTATCCGGGGGGAAGCCACTGGCTTCAGCAAAGGAAATGGGGTTTGTATTACAGAGATACATAAAGTTTTGGTGTGCATTCAACTAGATTCAACGAATGCATTTGCATGGCTATACCCGATGTCACCTTCGCAAGTCTAGGAACCTATGATGACTCCAACTTCAGGTTTCCTGGTCAGCACCAGGTTAGGAGGGACTAAGTCAAGGTTTCCTGAAGGAATTACCACTGGCCTTCGCCATTCCTTCTACCATGGCAGTCCCACTGCCAGGCATTCTAGGTCCTGCGGCGAGGCATTCTAATGGGATATATCTATAGGATTGTATCGGGATAATGGAAAAGAAAATGGAAACTGTACTATAATACACCCCTAAACTCTACACCTTAAATTCTAGAGATGTAGCGGGCTTCCGGGGAGCGCTCGGGTACAACGGACCCTGCACAGGATGAAGAGGAACCATGGGGTGTATAAGCCTGATGACCGATTTTATTCGTTGGTGGCTGCATTGAGGCCATGAGGGAGCTTGTCTTTCGAACTCCAATCTTCATCATCTCCATAGATCTGCGGGGTCCCTAGGCGCTGCCTGCCTCCAGAAACCATCGGCAGGAAGTCATCTTGATTCCACCCGCCTGAGCCGTGGGCAACGCAGCGCCAAACATTTTGGGACTTCAGTAGATTAATCAGAATATGGGTCCCTAGAATGCTATTATAATGTGGTTTTCATTTCTATACGGGTCTACACATGCCAAGCTTTAGGTCGCTGGGTGTCTAAGAGTCGGGGTTGTTGGAGTCATGGGTTAAGGGTTAAGGGTCTAGGGTCTAGGGTGGCAGAGAAGCTGGTTTAGGGCTAGAGCTTACGGTCAAAAGGCAAGTTTGGGAACCTGTACTTAAGAAACCAGCACGCTCCGTCTTTGCATTGGGGTCCTAAAGACTCGTTTTTTCGGGTGTTGGACAGATTGCGTTGAAGAATTTCCCTGCATGACCTTATGTCAGCAGCTGAATCCTTAGAATGTCTAGGCGAGTCCCGGCAGATGCAGCACGATATTATCTTATCATTTGCTTGTAAGAATGTAACAGTACGACTGCATGCTACTAATCCGTATTTACAGCTTTACGCAGTAATAGTTTGCTTGTGGCACAGTAGCGAAGACTAGAGCTGGAGCACTGAAATATCCGCACATACGATTGGGCCGTCCTCTGAATCATCAACGTAATCCAAAGAAAAGAGCCTGTGGCAGAAGAGACATCTACAAGGGATTTTGATCCTAGAGGATCTGCGCATTGTTTTTTTCTAGGAGCCATGGTGCACTTTAGAGCAGATCCATTCCAAGAGATCCGGCCGGAATCTCTGATGAGATGCCGAGCCACTCGCGAACCATCAGCCATCATGGCAAAAAGGATTCTTTCCGAACCTGCTACCGCTGCTTCTTCTGCTACTGCTGCTTCCATTATGATTACAATTATTGTTATTCTACTACCACTACTACTACCACTACTACTACTACTACTACTACTACTACTACTGCCGCTGCACACCTACCGCCGCCACTACTGCGACTGCAACTGCTATTGTCAATGCAACTACTGCAAGTCAGAAGTGGACTAGTCGAATCTAGTCGAAGGAGTAGTTGTCTTATTGGTGGAGGAAGACTGTAGCAGCAGCAAGCAATGTTGTCATCATGAAGCCCAAAACTGCCAACCACTTTTGCCACTTTGGACCAAGCGCCAAGCCATTGTCGCTATGGCGCGCGTCTCAGGGGTCCGCCGATTTCTCGCTGCCTGTCTAGCTGCAGGAGAGCTCTGCCATGGAGTAGCATGGGGTATACAGGATGACAGGGAAGATCAACTAGGGGCTGATGGGCTGTATCGAGAACAAGTCATGTAGGGTTGTTATAAGAAACTTTTGCGGACTATATGGTGAACAGATTTTTCTGACGGTTAGGAGTGTTCAGACTGGGTTGCGGAACATGCCATCCACAGCTTGGTTGCTTACACACCCGCAGGGGTCGCGCTCTTCTGATACCCAAGTTAGGCGCTTTTCCACTTCGGACACGAACCAGGATCGGGTCTTTGTGGTTCTAGGGAGCACGGAGCAGGCTAGGGGATCCTATCACCGGACATCAGGGCCCTCATTTCTAGGCCCGACACCCTTCTGCTGAAGGTGGCACCGCTTGTTGCCAAGCTTAGAAGAACTTGGCACCCTCTCAAGATGTCGGTTCTTTTGGGCCTTGGGGATTTGTGGGGATATATGATTTATAGCAGAGGGTTAGATGGAAAAGAACATGGAACCTGCCACGGAAACTTGGCTTTTATGGGGATCATGTCGTGGCAGGCCCTTAGCCGCGCTAGCCTGATTGAATCTCATGTTGACTACAAAGGATAATGGTGATTATCTTCGGGTCCTTGTATATTCCCATTATACTACTATTACAGGGTGGGGGGCCCAACTAAAAATGTACCCTAACTAAACCCTAAATGCGCAACTCTGAACCCTAAACCCTAACCCCTCAATCCGAAAATCTAAACCCTAAACCCTAGAACCATGTATACAGAATCCTCTGGCAGTCTGCAGGCGGCGCCCTCTTTTTCGTGGCCTCGAGGGGAGGCAGCCTTGCATTCAAATGGAAGTTTCTCAAAATTGTTGGCCTCCTAGGGACCCCAAGGACTATAAGAGCTATAGTCTAAACTCCTCAAAGTGGTTTATATAGGGGATGATATGAGGGACTATTCTAGGGGTTATTACGGGGCATACTAGGAGTTCAGACTATAGCTGATTGTTTTTTTTTTTCAGGGTTTAGGGTTTTTTTGTTTCCTGAATACACTAAACTCACATACTTCCTAAGGTAGAAGGTATTCAAGGTCATGCAGGTTTTTAGTACCCACGGCATGGCCGTTTGGAGGTCATTTTTTCAGGGATCTGGGGCTATCAGCTAGTCCTTTTTTCATCCTAAACCCGAAGCCGTGAAGGCCCATAGCGTAGGCTTGCAAGCCACGAAACAATTCTTTTGGCTTGTGTGGCGGTTTTCAAAAGAAGGGTGGGTCCCATGAAGGGCTTCATAATCTTGGGTTTCTATTGTGGCCAGCTTGTATTTTGGAAGCCTCAATTGCTTGGACCGCTTTGTCTAGCTGCATGTACGGTTAACAGGCCCTTCAATTGCTGCCCCGGATCGATGAGAGCATATGAGTTTGGAACTCTGCATTGAAGCATGGCCTGTAACTTTCTGAACTTAAGTCTCCATACAGAGACAGCTTGAATTTTGGGCATGCGCTTTGTTTGTTGGCGCGAGACGCCACTATTGGCGTTGTTGTTGCTTCGAGTACAACCTAGCTTTTCCTGGATTTGTTCCGACCTTCTTCCTACTTTTACGCCTGTGGTACAACCTATCCTGAGCTTGATCCAGACTTTTGCTGCCTGCCCGACCCGAGATCCTTGACTCCCTTTTCCAGCTTCCCACGTTCACAAAGTGCCAGGATCCGCACCTAGCGCTTTCGTCGGAGCACCGCCCTCCGTTCAGCGCTTGGCTTTTTGATTGGACTTGGATGTTTGTTGGCCATGTCTGGAAGCCCCAACACGTGAGAACAAGGGCAGTGTGGTCAGCAAAAGGAATCGGGGCTTCAGGTCCTACACCCTTATTTGGGGTTTTCCAGGCAGCATTTCATTTGACCCTTATCTTGGCGTTGTGTTTAGAAGGGGTCTGTGGCGCTGGAGGGTGCTGCGGCTCGTGGTTCAGTTCAGTGTTGTTGAGCTCGGTGTTCCAATAGTCAACGGTACTCTTCTTTCTCGACATGCAGCTTTTCTTCTGCCTGGTACCTGGAAACGATGTTCCTACTGTTAGACTTCTAATGTGCTGGGCCAACCATTCTAAGTGCCGTTGCTCCGCTGCAGTCAGGATTCATAAGCCACCTTCACGAATCTGATAACAAGATTTTGGTAAGCACAATCTCTCAAATTTGGACCATCCTTCTGATTTTTTTCGCAAGACTCTGCATGCCGAACTGCGCCCGCGAAGCTGCCTGATATCTGAATCGCCCCCAAGCATTCTGGGTGGTACTTCTACTAGCTACTACTGCTGCTGCTGCTACTACTACTACTACCACCTACTACTACTAGTACTATTACTGCGAGTAGTAGTATTACTACTTTTCAAGCCTAAAAACCAAATCCTGAGCCCTAAGGCTTTTAAGTAATGAAGCTCAGTAAGCCAGTGGACATTGCCCGAGGCCCCTGTGTCTGCAGCAGCCGATGGTAGCGCTCGTGAGGCCTTTGCACACATGAGCTATTCTCATCGTTGCTGCTCTGGTTGTGTTCCTGACAAGAATGCTTTTTCATCGTTGCCCTCCTGGGTGGCTGGCGGTGACAGCGCCGATGATCAAGATGCTGCTGCTGATGATGATGTTAGTTATAGATGAAGCAGTGGCTCTTTTGTAGAACTCAGAGACTGCAGGCAAAGATTTGCATAATGACATGGCACAGCGCCAGACATTTGCCACCCACAACATAAAGCCAGCGGTGCAGAAATGCTGGCTGCTAGCCACAGCCCGAGACCATGAACCCATGACCTCTCAGAGTTTCAAACACAAAGCCGTAAGCCTTAGCCTCAGGCCGTGTTGGTACTGCTCAAAGTCTTAGAGCGCACCAACACAGCGCCATGCTATGCAACAGACTGCAGCCCCAAATCTTAAATCTTAAGGTTTCAGCCGAAGTCTTGCATCCCACCTGAGTCTCGGGTAAGCCATTGGATCAACGACGAACATTTTCGGCGAGATGCAGTCCTGGCGTACTCTACAAGCCACCATCGGTAACAAGCTCCAAGGCCCCATGACAGAAACCTGTGCAAACAAGTAGAATGCTGTGCAAAAGCCGGCGCAAATCGTCCCACTAGCCCAAAGGCTCATTCTGCCCCACAGTCATATGCTCTGCCTACAAACCGTGTGTTTCCCACAACTCTACGTCATGATTCCGCGTTCAGTCTCGTGCATTTAGATTAAGTCCTGGTAAGTCGGAGGCCTCCGCGGTAGTGATGCGAAGTCAGGGCTGCAACCTTAGAGGGTTTGGGGTTAGACTTTTTTCTTTTGATTTGGGGGCTAGGTGTCAAGATCGAGGTGCGGCAAGTTGGGCTAGGGATTGAGTCAGGATTTAGGGGGTAGGATCTAGGTTTCAGTGAGAAGGGCTTGACATCTAAAGTTGAGAGGTGGATTTGGGGTTGTGGTTTGGGCTTTAGGGTTCCGGATTTAGTGCTCAGACAGAATTCTTGTCCGCACGCCCAGACAGCCACATGGTCGTGGCCTGCCTAAGAAGCCTGAACAAACATTAGCAGTATTTCTGTGCAACTGGTGTGACCGGGTAACGCAGATTTCCTCGAAACTGAATTACTGCATGTATCCGGGTTGAACCCCAAACCCTGTGTCCGTTTCCCTAAGCAGTTGTCGGATGCGAGAGCTGCTGTGGCACCAAAGCGCCCAGACAAGATGCCCAGTTCGGCAGGTGCATACCCGCCGACACCGTAAGTCAGATAGCCTGCTGCTTCACAGCGAAGTCTAGGCCTCATGCATCATCAAATCATTTCTACATTTCAGGCAGGGGCAGGGATTGCGAAGTAAGTGTGCTTACTTGGATGTTCTTACAACTTCGTAAACCTACGTACCATCCCCAATAATCCCATCATAAGCCCCATAATTCCTGTTACAATGCAGTCTTACTAAGTCAAGAGATCCTCAAAGTACAAGATGATAGTTTCCCAAAAAAGGACCCCAATATAGACCTAAAATAATCTAGTCCTTCTTATTGGGACCCCCCCACAAAGCTACCCCTAACTTTAGGAAACCCTTGATCCCCCTTAACCCTAAACCCTATATACCCCCCCTATATATCCCCTATAACCCGCTCTAGAGGTACCCCCTAATTTCGGGAAACCTTTTCAAAGAAACAGGATCTCGAGCCTCCCAGCCGAGCCGGCTGCCGAACTCGTAACCTATGGGCCACGAGACCTAGACGTCCTCCTTCAGTAGATTGAAAATGGGGTTTATGGGAATCTTGGTATGATTTTGGAGAAGTCCACATGCTATCTGCTTAAGGGGGACTTGAGACGTTGAGCCCTACGCCTTAAACGGTTTGAAAAGCGGCTATTGTACCAGAAAAGCTGACGTCTTGCACCTTAGACCTTCAAACCACAGAAAACTCCGTCTAAGCCCTTAAGGGGGACGCCTACTATACCCCTATATGCCCCTAATAGTCCCTACACTTTTTTTGCTAAAGGCCAGCAGGGCCGAAACGTCTTCGGTGACCGCTGGCTGCACGGAAAGCCGCAGGCCATCGGCTCTTCTTTCCTAAAGCCTTGGGCCAGCGTATGTGAGCTATAGCTATGGTGTTGAGGGTTTAGGGTCTAAACTCCTTGAAGGGGGTTATCTAGGGGATTGTATAGGGTTTAGGGTCTAAACTCCTTAACGGGAGGTTATATAGGATTATAGGGGTTATAAGGAATAATGAAGAGTTTAGATTATAGCTGATGTAGGGATTTGAGGGATGGTCAGAGGGTGGTTGGTGCGTGACTGAGGAATCACGTGGTGACCATGCTAAGATGCTGAAGCGCACGGGATACTCAGCCATGGAAATTTCGTCTCCGCAGGTTCTGTTCAAAAGGTTGGAATGCTGGCTTTGGGCGTGTGGCTAGTTCTTGTTATCAATTGTTCAGTCGCAGAACCATTAAGATCCTCCAAGACCCTTTCAAGAAGGGCATATGCTACGTCATTTCCGAAATGGTTCCTCCTCTCGAAGGCCAGAAAGATTTGGTGACGAAGGTAGCCGTATGGAGGATGAGAAACGAGCTTTCCGTAAATACTTGTGTGACTTATTAAGATTGCTTCAGGGCGTTCTGACCGTTTCTTACACGCGTGATCTACACCAGTCATCAAGGTTAAGCTGAAAGGTCAAAGCTGCGAAGCGCGCGGCACGATGGCGCTCTCGCAAGAAGTACGGTGCGGGCCCAATGGAGTCAAGAGGAGTATGTGGGGATTTGGTGGTCTTGAGGCGGCTTCATTGATGGTGTACATGAACCTGCTTATGGTCGCTGAAGCCCCACGCTCCTGCTTGCAAGGTTCCTACACAGCGCGCCAGGTGCCGCGCAGGCCACCTTTTTGCTTTAGCATTTAGGGTTTTGGGGTTTGGGGGTGAGGGCTTAGTAGATTCAGGTTCAAATCCAAGTACACCCATATGGGCCTTTGCGTACTTATATGGTTATCTATGTCAATGTATTGCTCTGGTGGCTGGGTCAGGGTGGAGGGCTTCGCCATTTTGAGCGCAGGGTATGGGTGGCCGCAGAAGTTCCATGCAGACCTTTCATGAGTTGCTAGGCTGTAAATCTTCAGATCTTCAGAGTCCCGAGGGGTTTCCTTGACCACAGCAGGCGCTGATTGGCCCCCCCCCCCCTGCGCCATGAGGAGGCATCACAATCTGAGCGCGGATCTTTTAATTGACATCAACACCAACAGCATCACGAATCTCTTGAGAGTTTAGGTCGGCTTGGATCGACATTCTGTCCCACTCGAAGGCCAAAGGCAAGTTATAAGTCGTATCATAGCATCAACCATCGAGTACATGCTAGAATGTCAGTCATTCTGGATCCCAGGACCCTTGTCACTGACAGTCCGTTCTTTGATGTGGGTGGTTGTCAAACCCCATTACCATGCGCCCTCCAATATTCAGGGTACCCCCCTGTCCACCAGCCCAGAGCCCTAACTCAGAGCCCCCGAAGCCTTCGAGACGAGGAACATTTTTTGAATCATGCTTACAATCACGCTTTTTTTTTAGGGGGAGGAGGCCCCTGAGTAAGTCAGGGGCAGTACAAGCCGTGTTACTCATTCAAGAGACGTCGATCTCTTTTGGCACTAGTGCAGCTTGAGAGGTAACCCTTCCTAGTAATACTATATAACCCATTATAGTAGTTTCCATTTTATTTTCCATTATCCCAATATAGCCCCAATATTATGTCAATATGGGTGTTTTGACAAGGTATCCGTTGTACGACATCCTGGAGGCAGGGTGCAGAATACTGCGTTTGGGTTGTCTCGAAGGGAGCTCCTGGTGGCGTCAGTTGCGTGAGGCTTTCGCAATAGCCTTATCAAAGTCTCCCGTTTCTGAGTGTGTTTCGTTTCTGAGTGTGTTTTGGTTAAAAACCCCCAAATATGGTTTATGGCTTCCGCTTGCGAAGGTTCTCTCCATCCTCCGAAAGCACGATGAATTTGGAGAAATCTAAGTTTGCAGCATTGTTCGCGATTCTTGTCAAGCAACTTCCAGTGTTGCCTCAAGGTGTCTTCTCTTTTTCTTTTGTTAAATCCTGTCTTGATATCATGTGAGCAGGGTTAAGCACACCATGGAATTGTTCTTTAATGCCATTGTTTTCGGCATCTCTCATTTTTGTCATCACGATGCTCAGAGTAAAGCCCAACACGGCTGCATTGGCCAGGAACTGTATGACAAGGTTCCGACCTACAGCATTGTCGAAGAGCCAGAGGAGGGCCTCTCTTGTGTCTATGGGCATCGGCGGTCTTTCTTTTCAGAATCCGGCTCATTTCATGGGAGATAGTGTTTGTGGAGCCTGCTTCTTTCGGTTCGTGATCTGCTGCTCAGTTCGGGGGTAGCGGAATCCCCGCAGTTTGTCACTTTCCTCTTGTGCCCCCCTGTTTGTGTTAGGCATGCGCAAGTCTTGGCTGATATTTGCTTACCCCGCATTGGGGTCTTGTATCAAAGCTTGCGTGTGCATGGGGGGGTTGGGACGTCGGCTCGGAGTTTCGCGAAGGATACCGGTAGCAACTGGCAGTTCAGTTCTTGGATGGCAGCAGGAGCCGCAAAAGCCTGTCTTCATGGTGCCGGCTGATGCCTCAGCAAGTTGGTCTGGCTTTGAGGGTTTGCTGTGCAAGATGTCATAGTTAGGGGTTTTCTAAACATGGGTGGCACTCAGGAACCCTACATACCCCTCAAGGAAGTAAGGTCAAAGGCGTTGGGCGATATCACTTGTGGCCCTGCGGAGATGTTCTTGGAAGCAAGATGTGGGCAACGTGCAATATTGCGTAATCACTACGGATCCTGGCATCATGTGATTGCTCGATTACTTGAATCCAGGATTACGCGGGACACCAAAAACAGTCCAAGTGAGAATTGGGGAATCTAGAGGCCAAATGAGGGCAACCTGCATGCTGTGCGACAAGATTGTTACAGTCTACTCTGAGCTTAGCCTTAGAAGCTTCAGCAGCACTAAGCCTGGATTCAACGTGCTTCTTTCGACCCCTTTGACTTCATCATGGTTACTGATGCTCATGATAAAGCCGTTTTAAACATTCCCCTACATAGTCTTCATGTACTCAAGACATAATCCCACTACAAGGTTCCTGAAAATATTTTTAATTCCTGTTACCTAGAATCCTAATATTTAGCTGAAATTGTAATTTCTACTGGGGTTCCAAATCCCTTCTACATAATCCCAGTCTAGACCCTTCAATGCAGCCTTACCTGCTGCAGCTCACGGAGCGATACCCCTGGGCGGGCGACCTCTCGAAAGTCCACACGAAGAAGCAGTGGATGGACCCGTTTTGAGTCTTGTGTGGGGTGGGGGGATTGGAAGTATAAGTGGGGAGCTTTGCAAGGCGTTTGGTGAAAATGTCTGCATGCAATCCTGCAACATTTTTTCAATGTTCCTCTACTTGTAGCTGTAACACTTGCCGCAGTCAGAAGGAACCCCGGAGGCGATCGTTTTAGCTCCGTGCAGGGGTTCCCTCCAGAATCCTGCGATGTGAAGGGCAAGCAGGTGTATTGCTGAAATTTCACGGACAGTCGTTTTGCTGGGAGATGATGCAAAGCTGGCCTTGTTATTCGGAAGTGTTCCTCAGCTATGTTCTTATCTGGCCCTAAACACTGACTCTTGAAGCCTAAATTCTCAACCCTAAGCCCTTAGCCAGTGGATCAACTCAAAGTCCGGACCAATTCTGAGCCCACGAATCCAAACTATCGACCTCAACCTGTTCACAGCTGAACACACCGTCCTCAACCATCCTGACTGGTGCTCTCCACGGGGAGTGGCGCATTGGATTCCTTCAACTATCCATCTTCCACACCTGGTATAGTTCCTGTCTTCACCGCCCCACACCCCGTTAGGGAGCACGCAGCCATGGGAGTCTTAGAGAACCTCCCAGAGGGGCGGATCCCGTCCCGCAACATTCAGCTTCGCAGGAGCACGGCCGCAATCGCGAAAGGTGGGCGCGTTGTCCCACGTAAGGATGATGAGTATTCTTAATTGGGACATGTCAGGTTCTGAGGCATGTATGCTGGGTTCTACTGTACTGTCTACTTATAGGGATTACGCTGTGTTGCGGGTGTACGAGCATGCCGGGGTGATCGGGGTCGCAGGTATTGAGGGCTGCCGCTTTTTGAGCTACTCAGTGTTTTGCCGCTTCTAGGAGTTAGTGCAGCGGGGTTCGGGGTTTCCAGAAAAAGGATTAGACTATTTTGGGGTCTATATTGGGGTCCCCCTATGCATGGCAAGTACAACATGGACTATCCTGGACCTTATTTGTTTGAGGGTATCCGGACAAATTAGGGACCAATTAGGTTCTGAGACACGACCGCTTTTATCATGCGGAAATATCATGTCTTGAGGAGGGTTGGTAGGAAGCAAGCGAAGGAGGCTTGGGAATCTTAGAAACTTCTTAGGGATTGCACAATTGTCGATCTGTTCCCTTGTATCGGGTACATGGTTTTCTTGTGGGAGCCCGAAGCGAGAGATCCTCTGCACTCCTGGTATCCCCCATACAGCCCACCCCTACACTTCTCCCTATAAATCCCCTGATAGCCCCCGTTAAGGAGTTTAGACTATAGCTCATATAGGATATGGAGCCCCTGAAGATATCTTCAGAACGATGAACATCCTTTACTGCGGTCTTTGCAATACGCGCGTGTAATCCTAACGTCGTTTGCAGCGTGCCACCATAATCCTTTACATTCTAATCTGGATACAGTCCCTGCACCTACGCCACAGCGACATGTAGAAGTAGCCCCTTGGTTTTTTTTGACGGGGTGCTTGAGGATACATTTTGGAAGTCGCTCCTTGATGCATATGCTTGCGGAGCATGGACGCTAGAAATCATGTTGATGATTTGCCTTGCCTAGATCCAAAATGGAAGATGAGACAGACATCAACGCAACAAACATTTTGCTGCAGTGAGTTGTTTCCTCAAGCAGTGTGCTCGCTAAAGCAGACATGTGTTTGCACTCGCACACATGTGTCTATGCGAACACATGCTTGGTATTCGGGCCCAAACATGCATATGCCGGCACGCGCATACGGGCTTACCTGCACATTCAACGCATCTAAAAAAGATATGTGGGCGTGTGTGTGTACGCATGCTAACATGCACATGTGGGCGCGCAATATGTAGGTATATGCACGTTTGGCTGACTGCTTCCCCATACAAGAGAAATTTTGCGAATGATAGGTGTGTATGTGGGCAGGCAAATGTACCGTGGTGCAAAACACATGTATGTATTGCTGTATGTGCATGGGCTTGGGTATGTTGGTGCAAGAACATGCGCGTACAGGTGTGGATGTCACTAGTAGTATCTTAGTGCAGGACATGTTTCTGTGTTTAGTCTTCGTCAAACATGCACATATGTCAGCCGCATGCGCGGGCGTGGAAACGCATGTACGCATTTGATTTGAGATGTACGTGTTCGTATGCGCATGTGGCTGTGTGTGCCCCCCCCCACACAACTTGTTCGGGTGTGTAAACGCATAGACGTTCACATCGGTGTGCGCATTTGTGCACCTTGACGAAACATACGAAAACATATGGATGTCCTTGCAGGGCCATGTTGTATGAACTTTATGTGTTCATGTATGTGTGTGGACTATAAGCACAGGTGTGTGCATGCAATTGTATGTCCTTGCGCGGACATGTGGCGTGAACTGGGGCATTGCATGTGTGCCCATAGACATGCATGTGAATGCGCGTGCACGTTTGGTTTTTGGGCCGTGGCACGTGTCGCCCACGCGTACGTATGCACACGCGCGCGCACGTTTCACGCACAGACATTTTCATAGGTGTGCAAACATGTGTCAATGTTACGAAAGCTTTCCAAGCTTTCGTCTGAGTCCAGCTTTGCTGATCTGTACTACGGGGGTGTGGGGGCTAGAAAGGCCCAAAAGTGGTCAAATTTGGCCGTGTTTCGTGGCCCCCCCCGGGCCTCGAAAATAGGCATGATGAGTTGTCTGTTTGGGGGCGGTTTTAGGGTGCGGTTTCGGGTGCCGTGGAGGCCGTTTGGGACGGCAGATGGCAGTTTTTTCGGCACGTTGGGAGGCCGTTTGCGCTCCGCCTCTTCATGAAAAAAGTCACGTTCCAGTATGCACCCTGCTTCTAAGCTTCCGTTCCCCAACCCCCGGGCGCAAGTTGGTGTGATTCTTGTATGTTTGCTTGCCAGTACACGCGTATGTCTGCGCAAAGGTTTGTTTCTGTACTTGTGGCATCTTGGGGCATTGAGACTGGTGTTTTACTGAGAACATGAGAACGTATGCGCAGGCCCCCCTCCCGCCACACATGCGCGCGCACACGTGCACGCGCGTGCACGCATGTTTATGCATGACATGTTTCATTTGCGGGCCAGTTTGCGAGTAGGTGAAACCCGGAAACGTCATGAGCCAAAAAGGCTACATCGAGGAAGAACATGCAAAATCATGTGCGGGACATGCAAAACCCTTAGAAACCTGACTCCAGCATTAATCATAAACCCTAACCAACGATGGAAGGATGGAGCCCCTCTTTGGCGCTTGGAACGGTGCTGGCATGCCGCCTAAAGGCCTGGGTCATCTTGGGTCATCCGCGGCTCTGCAGTGAAAGCGCGCAATAAAAAGTACATGAAGAGTATAAATTGTTTTGACGAATTTGCAAAGAACTGGCGGGCATTAATTTGTTGGAATTCTTGATCGAGTGCTACTACTATCTACAGGACGGCATTTTCAACAGCTGTTTTTACGCGGGAGTTTTGCCAGCCAGGACGCTGGCAGAGGTACGAGAAGCGCATGGGCTTCCCCACCTACTCGCAGCCGAAACGGCCCCGGTACGTTAGGGCGTTACTCCTAGGGCATTTGGTTGATCGCTGGTTCCAAGGGGTGGTTGAGTTTCATGTTCAGACTTGGGTCAAGGGGTTATATTGGGGTAATGGAAAAAACGGAAACTACTATAGTATATTATGGGGATAATGGAAACCAAAATGGAAACTAGTATATTGGTCAAGCCTTGGCAGACGCACTTTTCTACGAGTTTCTTGCTTCAGGCAAAGGGGCGGACCATGTGGCATTAGGGATGTTCCTTGAAGGGTTTCAGGTAGATGCAGATTGCAACAGAGCCGTTGGGTAACAGCAAAAACCTGATCCCTAAGTTGGTGTACTTTATGGTAATTAAATTATGATCTAGCATTGTTGGGGTCTATACTGCCGAAGGAAAATCCAACCAAATTATTGGAAGCTTTGCGCTGAGGCCTTGGCTGAACAAGCCGCTGATTGGGCATGACGTCACCGTCCCTCGGCCGTGTTCAGGGTTCTCTTTTTTGACCAGTTTCATGCAAATTTAGGTATCTACTCTCCTTTATTTGTGCACGTGTTGTGTTTGTATGTGTATCTACACAGCGCTGTTCCTGCCATATGAAGAACAATATCCAGACAAGTGGTGCTGAGGTCGACTCACGGTGCAATTATCCATTACTGTGCCTGCAAGCTTCTTCTACAAAGGTTCACACACTGCATGCCAAATCCCAAGCCCCAAACCCTGGATCCGAACTCGCCATGCTTGAATCCAACCCTGAACTCTCACACCCTTTGCCGTAAAACAGGTGCCGGGCACGTTGAAGTGGTCCAAGCACCGTCACCCAGAGGTTGGAAACCGGGGGCCCTCGTGGGTGGGAAGCATAGACGTAATGCGACAGAAGAAGCTGAAGTCCTTTCAGTAGTGAGTAGTTCCAAAGTCCATGGAGAGTATGGTGATTCAGGCAAGAAATCGGGTTTCTTGTGTTTCTGTTAACGTTGGGGTGACAAACCCTCCACTCAGCGGTATGGCCCCCTCCTTTTGAACCGGATAGTCATGACATGGTACCCAAGTAGAAGCGAGAAACTTCTGGATGAGAGAGCAGGTGAGTACTTCCGTCAAGAAATAGCTGGCTGAACCAGGACCCCAAACTCAGCCACAGAGCCTCATTGGGCAGTATCGGGGTTATGAAGGTGCCTTTGTGAGTGGGGTGGTTGAAAGGGCACCGACACCTCTCCTTCCACCCCCAACCCCAAAACCCTAAATCTCTGAACGCACCCTCAAGCTTCCTTGCTCGTCAGCCATGGCAAAAGTTCACCACACAGCGGAAATGGATCAAGAAGGCTTGCTCCTCAGAGCTCAGCGGCTGCCAAATCCCTGACTTCAGGAAGCAAAAGTGTTTGTTTGGTAGGGTTCATGCGAATGCCATAACAACAAGGAGTATGCTATCACTCAGTTGAGAGGTTCTTAATATGAGTTTGGCATCACCTCCTTGCTGATTATGGTTTTAGGCTTGCACAGAAACTTGAGGAGCCAGGTTATATGGAGGGGCCGGGGCCAAGGCAGCTAGGTTATGATTGCAAGACGTCGAGTAAATGTTGCCTCTTGTAGGGACCCTATTATACTATAGTAGTCTCCATTTTCTTTTCCATTATCCGTGTATACCCCTATATAACCCCTATATTCCCTATTTAACCCTGTAAAACATTAGTTTCCACAGGGACGTATCAAGGCCCGACAACGTCGGGCCCATCCTAGGTAATAGGGTAATATGGGGATACTGGAAAATAAAAAGGTAGCTGCTATAGTATATTGGTTCAAGAAACGGTCCGTGTGCTTCGTTGCATCATGACAGTCGGCCTGTAACTTCAGAATGAGCTGCCCCTATGCGGTCAGTTCCAGAGCTTAAGGCCGCATCATCTGTCCCAGATACAATACTGCCATGTACGCCTGTTGCCACAGGGGACTCACCATTTTAATAAACCGCCTGTCCATGGCTGGTTGATGGGTGAGGTGGAGTACCCAACTTGCAACAAATTCGTGTGCTTGGCAGGGCTTCTTGAGTTCTCAGGTGATCTGGAAAGCGTGTGTTGTAGGATAAGTTTTAGGGCAAGGATAATAAACATTCCTAGCTAACCAAGGGCCTGTAAACCGAAGACGTTTGGCATGTAATGGCGTATTCTTGAAGCACGTGGACCTTCCATGAGTTTTCCCAAGTAGTTGCCTTTCTTGATGGCAAGAGGTCACAAAAAATCCTTACAAAATCCTTTGTATCCCGTTATTGAGTCCTTAGGTGAGGAAGATGAAGAAGAAGGAAAAGGAGATCTACAAGGAGGTTGGCTTCGAGCACGAGGCCGGCGCTTTCACTGTGCTGCCTTACTGTAGAATCCTGAAGAAGTGTTAGTATCCCCTCTTGGACATTTTGTATGATATAGCAAGCCCAGAAGCTTTTCCAAATTATATGCGCCTTCACAATCCTGCAATATTCAATATTCCAGGGAGAGTACAGCTACATGGCCTCAGTGCTGTGCTTGGGGCATTAACTGTGAGCTTGGAACCCGAGGTCTGAAGTTACAAGTGCCCAAACCCTCAAAGCTACCAGTAACTACTCGAAAGCCCTAAACTCTCTAAGCCCCAAATCCTTACATCGCTGAAATGCTACTAGACCCTCAACCCAAAACCCGCAACCCTATACCTTCAATCCTAAGCCCTAAACCGCGCCGTCAAAAAACCAAAATCCTCAACCCTCAACCATAAAGTACTAGACCGTGAGCCTGGCAGGAAGACGGCAAGCCGCTTCCCTATCCTTATGGGGATGGCTTGTCGAGCACATTGGACTGAGAGTAGGCGGCTGCTCAAAGGTGGAAGAAGGGTATTGCCTGATAATGACAGTTACTATTGCCGTTGTTTTTTAACCACTATCACTACTCTTGCCGGTGTTTAACACGGGTTTAGGGGCAAAAAGTTGGACTCAGGGTGCAATTGTTTTGACAACGTGGTTTCTGTCTTCTGCAGACGGCGCATCATGTGCATTTCAGCTCTGCTGCTGCGCAGAAGCGTTTAGCTTGCCCTTCTCCTGCGGAAAAAAATCCCTTGACATGAGCTGCCAGAGTTTGAGATTGGGAAACAAGTAGACTGACCCTGATCTCCATGACGACCATCACCAGGTTTTGCTGTTTTTGTGTACCCAACAGATCAAGCTGAGGCAGGAGGGTGAGGGTTCCATCAGCCTTTGGGCTTGGGACTTCTAGGGTTCATGGGGGCGGTTTCTTTGACGAAGGCCAGCTCACTGTCGCTTGTGAGGGTGTTTTTTGAGCTTGCATCAAGTGGGAATGTCTCACACCCACATGGTCCCACCTTGTTGCCGCACAGCAGGGTATGGGCTGCAAGCGTTGCGCTCGAAATGGGATCCCTGACGCAGCATTGAGGATGCAGGGGTTGTTTCCTGTGACCCAGCTTCAACTGTGAGTCTCTGGCAGCAGCAAGAATCCCATATCCTCCAAGCTCCCAGAGGCAACGGTTGTGCGCGCAGGGGATTTGTGCTTGCTCAAAACTGTTTTAACATTCTTTTGTGACACCCGGTGTTCCTTGGTGATTGCATTAATCGTAGCCACCCAGCTGCTCAAGTATTCGGTGTAGAACATTCATGTGAATATTCGGTGTAGAACATTCATGTGAAACTTGTTTTCATATGTGGGTGCTTCAGTTCTTGACCCATTTGGTGACATGTGTTGTCAGGACATTTTGTGAGTGTTTCATGCTAACTGGTCTCATCTTATTGTCTAGGATTGCTTACAGGCAGTGTAGGTTCGAGCACTTGCAATGGTTCCTGCTTGCAACGCGCAAA
>CAJNIZ010031035.1:0-52167 GCA_905231905.1 Symbiodinium pilosum
AACCAGCGAACCTCGAAAGATGTGCCACAACTGGGATTGCCGTTTTGGATGTCACCACTGGACCTGGCTGTGTTCTACAAACACAACGAGGCAGCACAGCTGCTCCTCGCGGCCAGGGCCCGCATGGAGGGCGGCGTGGGACCAGCCTCGACCTGGGCAAGTAGCGGGAACAACGCAGTGGGTGCACGCCTGCTCTGCTTTGCCGGCAGCTCGCCCCTGGCGAGAAATCTTTTTGGACCGAATGCGTTGGACTGCGCAGCCGCTTATGGAAGCATGGAAGCGCTGGAGGAGCTTCTGAAACACTGTCACCCGACTTCCCTGGATGTGTCCAGGGCATTAATTTCGTGTGCACTTAGCGGTCGGGGTGCTTCCGCTGAGATTGTGCAACGATTGATCGACCTGAGAGCGGACGTCAACTTCCAGTACAACCTCCACCGCGACTGGACCCTGCTCGGCCGGATGCTCTTGGGCGCCCAGGCCCTGAAGCACCGGTTCGGCACAAAAACAGTCGGTTCGACAAGAGCCTATCATGCCTCCAAAAGCACGCCAGTCATGTGGGCATTGATGTCAGCTCAGTATGAGGGTGCAGCTGCTTTACTTGCGGCCGGTGCCAGGCTAGACATTTGCAACTGCAGAGGCTGGAGGGCAGAAGATTTTGTGAAAGGACTGTCAATCCCCGGCTTCCTGCAACAAGGTTTGGAGGGAGATCCGTCGGAATGCAAGCGGGTGGCATGCCTCGCCCTCTCTGACGCTGATGTTTTTCAAGTTTGACTTGCAACATTGGTGGGCTTGCAAGTTGTGTCTCAAAGGGATTTTCGCGGGCCTCGAGGGGCTGGCAGACATTCTCGTCGCAACATCCTGGTGCACATCCTTTTTTAAATGCTGCGGTGGCATTTCTAGCATACGTAAAACCTGCAAGATGAGTCAACTTTTATCGGGTAATGGAGAGGAGAGGTCCCCACCCTGAAGCACTATGAACCCCTGACAATGAATCAAAGCCTGCCGCTCGACGGTATAAGCAGTGTAGAATGAGGATGCTGGCGACCACCAGCGCAGTGCCCAAATTGGTACCATGCGAAAAGCTGTTCATGGCAGTTGCATCTTGCGAATGCACTGCATGAGCGTCCCGCAAATTAGCATGGAAACCAATAGCCTTTCACAGTCCATATGGGTTCCAGATTGGTTGGAGCGGGGCCTAAATACTTGATGCATTGTGCAGGTTGCGCAGGTCCAAAATCCCCAAACCCCGAAACATACAAATTCAGAGCTAGGGGCAAGGCCTTTTGCAAGTTACGCTCCCAATGCGCCCCTGTGTAAAGGTACTTTCCAGGGAAAGGGGTCCCGTTGGAATTATCCCGAGTAACTTCCTCATCAGTACAAGGACGCCTGGCCCAAGAGTAAATTGCGAGGGCCTTGTCAGTAACCAGAATTTTCAGAATGTTATCCTCATACAAGCCTCCTGGCACAGCCCAAGCCGGCCCAAGCCCCAGCGCAATCATGCAGATTTTTTGCCTGGGTCTCTCCAGCCTTACACCTCCACAAACTCTTTCAGAAAGGCCCTAGGTAATGTGGGTCCTGAGTAGTGTAGGGGGACAGCCCACCCCCCCAAACAAAATGGGGTCCCCAATTAATGAGAGGGGGAACCCCCCAACTGAATCTGCATGCTAGGTTTCACTTAACTTCCATGATTCAATAGGAGGGCTTAAGCAAATCTGGATCTTAGGCTTCAGTTACATGATTCAATATGAAGGATGAAGATTGCGCTGGATCCCGGGTGTAATTAAACTCACTAGGATGGATCAGGATCGGCTCGAAGCCTAGGTTTAGATTCAATGCAATAGGAGGGATCAGGATCGGCTTCGGAAATAGATCAGAAGGGTTTCGGAAGGCATTCTTAAAGGTCTCAGGTGCTCAGAGGCTTTCAGTTTTCAGAAACGTTTCAGAAGGTTGTGAGGAGAATTCTAGAAAGGATCCGGAGATTTGAAATCTTGAAAGGTTTGCTTTGAAATGCTGAGCCTTTAAAAGTGAAAGTATGTTTGCTTCCTGCTATTTTAAATGTCCCGCGATTTGACGGATAGTTGAGGGCCGCCAAAACATTCGTATCATTGAGGCTCTGGGCAGCTGCTGGACTATCTATCCTGTTGCAAAAATGATTGCTAGGCCTCCTCGAATCAGCGGTCTTATAAGAAATCAACGGTTGTGGACCTGGCTTCGAACCTGAATATCTGGAGTTTTGATGTCTTCAGAATCCCGAGATTTGAGGTTCTGGAAGCTCTGGACAAAGGGTTCAAGTCTAAGTTTGAAAGAGCAGCTTGTATTAGCGTGCTAAACAAATTGTTTACTGCCTGCCATGTTCTTGAAAGCAAATTGGGTCTAGTTGTTCTATTGACTAATTTTGAGAATTATTTGTTTTGGACGCGCAACTTTGCACAAATCATATTTGGCGGTGCTGAAAAATTTTGGCGAAACTTCGCACACTTAAGGAACCCCACACTGATCGGGACTCGACATTATTGGATGCTGGGATTATTTGTTCTCTTTAACTTGTCCTGTCCCCGTGGACACATAGTGCAGACATCCGTGGGATAGTGACCAAATCGTCCTATAAGAACCTTGGTCTTCTAGCATATCTGAGGTCATGCAGGATTCCGCCCCTTGACTGTGGTGGCACTCTGGCTCGGAGAATACATGTATGAGCGGCAGATTAGGCAAGGCCTGTTATGTAGGAGTGCTGGAAGCTTTCAGTGTTTAGCGATTCATGGATCTGAAGTGGATTCAGGGCTGCCTGGATTTTAGGGTTCAACTTGTTTCTTGCCGGCCATGTCCCGTTGCCTGCCGCGCAGCTCCGCCGCTCAAGCGGAGCTTGATGATGCCAACCCTTTGTCCGATGCCGCTGGCGTAGCTCGGGAAGCGCTTGAAGACTTCCTTTCGTAGACCACCACTTATAATTGCCGTCAATCCTAACCCCAAAGCCCTACACTCCCGGACAGTAGAGTTCCAAGGAAAACTGTTTAACAAGGACACTAAACTCTAAGCCCCTAAGTCAGGAGGACAATTCAATTCCACAACTGCTAGGCCCGACCCAAAAGTCCCAAAGAGTGCTGCCTGAACACTAGCAGCAGCGGTGATGAGTTTAAATCTAGCAACGCGCAGGGACCTGTGACCTACATCGTAGGTTCCCGGGTTTTTTGTAATACAGGATTCATGGAGGCTGTTTCGCAGTGGCCCATGACATGGGTGAGTTGGTTTTTTAGGCAATAAGCAAGATGTTGTTGTTGGGCCGTCTGTTCGGGGCGGCTCGCCCCAGGCAGCGCCGATGCTTTTCCCAATGTACACAGTTGCCGCGGAGGCGCGCGCGGTTTAGGGTTGAGCGATAATGCTGGGGATCATTGAGGTTACTATATGGATCATCGGAGTTGTGAGTTTCCCTTAACCCTATAAACCCTAAACCCTCGGATTGGGGGTTGAGGATTGGGGCTTGCAGCAAGGTGTCCCGTAGAAAGTCCTCTAAATCCCAAGGTGTCCATGCTGGCGCATAGGCGACACTCAGGCCCAAGATGGTTCGCATGTCATTCTGTTGGGGTCCGACTAAGTGTATATATATATATACTCATCTATCTATCTATCTACCTACCTATATGTATATATATAGAGAGAGAGAGATAGTTAAATGGATCCTCCGTAATTAGAGGAGTACAGTGAGCTTCTAAACCTCTCAACCTCTACGCCTCTGCATCCCTAGATCCCTTGATCCACTGTCATTGCAAAGCCGAACCTACCCGCAGCTAAGATGGAAGCCTAACAAGGGCGTACAAGGACTAATTGCCTTACATACAATCTCCATGCTAGTCTAGGGGAGGGTTAGTCCTGCTACAAGAGGGAATTTATGCTGAGCTGAGAATAGGAGACGCCGCCAGTCATCCCTATACACTCCCCGTAATATGTCTTGTAACTTTAGCCCATACCCCCCATCAAGCCAACCCTAAACAACATGCGTGTTTCCATGTTCCTTGCCATTCCTACTAGGCCCTATAGGCTTTATAAACTTCCTAAGCTGAATAGGAATTCTTGCCAGTGTCAGGGTATGTTCCAGGAAGGTAAGCTCGAAACCCTACAGCCCCCCAGAACGTGTGATGTTCAGCCAGCGGAAGGTTCTGCTGAAGATGACGGAGATCCGCCCGCATGAGGAGCTCAAGGCTGGGGCGAGGGCATTCTGGCAGGTACCTTGCTTAAGGTAGTCGTTTTCGTGATGTACGCAGGGTTTCGGAGGGTTTTACGGAGGCACGGGGACTGCAGGACTTCAGGAGTGTTCATGGAGATTAGGGGGTTTGCGGGCTCAGGAAGTCTAGGGGTTTTAGGAGATTTTCCGGATGGCTTTTGTGGCCGCTTGCCTTGAACCTGTGATGCAATTAGCGGCCTATGTTTCGTGGATGGTGACTTCCTGCTGAGAAGGTCAGGCGGATGAGGTGTTCACATGAGCTACTTGCCAACATGCGGGTTACCATGGAATTCTGTATGAGATATTGACTGTTGCTCACATAAGTAGGACATAAGCTGGGGGCCCTTAACCCTCCCGCTTCTTTAAAAAGCCACCCATTCTTGCCTCGCATAGCAGCATGTGGGCGTTCTATCTGCCGGACAGGACGGATCGTCAATCATCATGTGTCTGCACATGGGGGGCTGCCTCCCCCCCCCCTCACAGCGCTTCTTTAAAGCCTTGCGTGCTTGCCTTCATGACACATTTGCAAGTGGAAGCGCACTTGCAAGTGCAAGCGAGCTGCACTGCCCCCCAGCCCCCTCGCTTAGTTGTTAAAGCCGCGCATGCTTGCCTCACTCTGGATTGCCAGAAACGACGGACCTTCCAGACACATTTTATTTGCACATGGGGCGGGGGGGCTGAGCCCCCCAAACACCCCCGCTTCTTGAAAGCTGTGCGCCCTTCGCCGCACGAAGCAGCATGATGGCATTGCATAGTCCCCGCGACAACCGCAGGGTTTATGTACAGTTTCATACAATCAACCATTCCAACAACAAAAAAAAATGTTACTGGAAGTAATAATGCGAATCGCAGTGATGGCCAAAACCGTTACAACACCGAGAACAGCAAAGGTAACACAAGACAGCAACAATAGAGTTCACGGCTATGGCAAGAATAGCAACAGAACAGCAATTATGGAGCTTGAGGCTCAGGGCTTTGGAGTGGACTTAGCAGGTACCATGTTGGCTTATGATATAGGATCTAGGCTCAACCAGCTTTCTTACAGCCTCATATTTCCAGAACATGTCCTGAACCAGATTCTTATTGTTATGGAGAGTGGAACTTCCGGATTTCTCCTAGATAACCCTCAATGACATGGTGACTTCTTTTCAATTCCATTCCACCTTTTCGTATCAGCCAACAGGTAGCACATAAGCCTTATCCATATTCCCCCCCATTCCAACAACAGGTTGTTTCCCAAAGAACTAGTTGAAGGAGTGGAATGTTGCAAGAGCAGCATACGTTATGAAATTGCAACGTGTCAAGCTTTCCAAGACCAGCAGACGCTGTCATTTACAACCTGTGAAGCATTCCCAGACCAGCAAACGCTGTAATTCGTGGCGGTTCGAACGTTCCAAGACTAGCAGGTTCTGTAAATTACAGCATTCGAAGCGTTCCAGGGCCAGCAGATGCTGTAATTCACAGAGTTTGAAGCGTTCCCAGCTAGATGCTGTAGTTTGCAGCGTTTGAAGTGTTCCAAGACCTAAAAGCCGCGAGCCACATTTTGAAAAAATCACATCCCGAGCCACAGCCTTGCAACAAAAAAATCCGGCCATGTTGGCCCACCACAACAGGAAAAGTGTTGCTAGGCCGTTCGGTCGTTCTGTCATATGCGTCTCGTACAGTGTTGCAGGTTCGGGGCGACCTCGTCATCTTCGACATCGACAAGGGGAACGCTCTTTTCGTTTCACACCAGTGGGTTGCCGAGCAACACCCTGATCCCGAATTCAGGCAGATGAGCATTTTGCAGAATGTTTTGCGACATCTCATGACAAGCTCAGGCTCTGTGCCTTTGGACTACGTAACAGAGACACTCGTGTTCCGGGCCAAGCCTCTGCCGATGCATGTCTTTCAGTCTAGCCCCTTATTCATCTGGTACGATTATTTTTCATGCCCACAGCTGGAAATTTGTGACGTCCGCTCCATGGACGGCTCGGTCGGCAGCCAGCAGGACACCTGCATCCACAGCATTTCAGCCTATGTGGAGGCATGTCGGTTTTTTCTTGCCCTTTGCCCCGTAATTGACAGTCCCAGAGAAGACAAAGTCTTTACTGCCAGAACCTGGAGCTGTCGCGGTTGGTGCAGAATGGAAAGAGCCGCACGCGAACTGTCCGTGCACGATACCTGGATCCTGGTTCAAAGTTCCGCGTCCTTCGAGCTGGTCGGCACCGCTTTGTCATTTCCCAGCGCCTCTGTGGGGGAGGGCGAGTTCACTGTAGCAGCTGATCGAGATAAACTTGCGCCGATAGTGCGAAGTCTGCTATGGAGAAAGCTGCGGTTGTGCTTGCAGAAGTGGGAGCTACCTGCGTACCGCCGCCTGCTAAACCTACAAACAGTGCACTTGCGGGGGCTGGCGGCTGAGCCCATAAAGGACCTCGTGCCTGGCTTCTCTGCAAATGCCGTGAGTGGCCACAGCACGGCAGCGGAATCCTTCCTCCGCCAGAACATGCTGACCACAGTCAGCGGCGCTGACAATGCAGGGTGGCGGCCGCTGCACTACGCGGCGCTCTCTGGAAACGTGGACGTTGTGGAAGGGTTGCTTCGGCTTCGGGCCAATCCAAACCAGCGAACTTTGAAAGATGTGCCACAACTGGGACTGCCACTTTGGATGTCACCACTGGACCTGGCGATTTTTTACAAGCACAATGATGCCGCGCAGCTGATCCTGGCAGCAAGGGCCCAGCCGGAGGGCGGCTTTGGACCAGCGTTGCAGTGGGCAAGCAACGCGAACAACGAAGAGGGAGCACGGCTGCTCTGCTCTGCTGGCAGCTCGCCCTTTGCGAGAAATCTTCTTGGGCCAAGTGCCTTGGATTGCGCGGCTGCTTATGGAAGCATGGCAGCGCTGGAGGAACTGCTGCAGCACTGTCAGCCCACTTCGCTTGATGCGTCGAGGGCTCTACTGTCATGTTCCGACGGCGGTCGGGGTGCTTCCGCCGAGATGGTGCAGCGACTGATCGACCTGAGAGCGGACGTCAACTTCCAGCAAAACCTCCGCCGCGACTGGACCCTGGTGGGCCGAGTTTTTATGAGCGCCCAAGCCATGAAGCACCGGTTCGGCACAAAAACAGTCGGATCGACAAGAGCCTATCATGCTTCCGGAAGCACACCACTTATGTGGGCCTTGGTATCGGCTCAGTACGAGGGTGCCGCAGCCTTGCTTGCTGCCGGGGCACGGCTAGACATCTGCAACTGCAGAGGTTGGAGGGCAGAAGATTTTGTGAAAGGACTGTCAATCCCCGCCTTCTTGCAACAAGGTTTAGAGGGAGATCCGTCGGCATGCAGACGGGTGGCATGCCTCGCCCTCTCTGACGCTGATGTTTTTCAAATTTAGCACTTCAAATCGTTGGTCTTGCGAGGTGTCTCTCACAGAGACTCCTCAGCGGCTGGCGGACATGCGCATTGCAGCATCCTTCTGCACATTTGTGCAAAATTTTCTCCTTCCAGAGCAGGCAGGCCGTTGAACCGCCTGACTGCTAGACTTTCTCACGCAGAAGTACTACAAATTCATGGGGAGCATTGTGAAGCTTCAGGGTAGTAAAACTCCGAGTATTTTGCATTCTGAAAACTCTTGACACCGATTCTTTGGTTGTAGTTGCCTTGAGTACCGCCTTGGGCCTTAGGGCATCATGGCCCAACGTCGACAACTGTGTTTGTCACCCAACTGCAGGCCCCTTAGATGTAGAGCATGTTCTTCTCTGAGGCTCGCTCGCGCTTACCTCTGACAAGAAAACAGAAACCGGTATCACTAGCATTTGTAAGTTTGTAAGAATTACGGTTGCTCAAGTTGTTGTCATGCAATGATCAGTTCATGAGTGAAGAAGTATGTCATATGTACCTAAATAGGCTGGTCTGCAGTGCTAGCTCCAGTTGAATTTCTCACTTGTTTCTGGCAGATCCGAAGATGCACCCCAAGGGCCAGAAATTCTGAGGGTGACGCTGTACAGAGAAAGAAGCGTCAAGGACCAAGGGCATCAAGGCCTGTCCGCAATTCTCGAGGTATGTTATTGCTGATTCGTAGTCGTTTCTTGGGACACAGATTTTTCGCCGGGTCCAGCGCACAACCCCGCTTACAGAAGAATCATCGGCTTGAGCTCCCCCAGCCTAAGACAAAGCCTGCACATCACACCCCGCGAGGCTCAGCCTCTACCCTGAAGTTGCACAAGCCAAGCCAGTTCGCAGGCTTGTTGTAAGGCAGAAAGGATTACCTCGTAGCCCACCCAGGTGTGTCTTAATCACACTAGGTTCCATTGGGGTTCCTGTCATGCAGTAATTAGCACTGATGCAATGGGAGTCTAATTGCCATTACCGCCTGTGGTCACTACTGGTGAGTGGGAGCCTAACCTCAGGTGGGCGAAAACCAGAAATCCCAGTAAGGACTTCATTGTTCAGCGGCCGTTTGTGTTGCGCATTCGGGCTGTACTTTCTTCGCAGCCATCATAGCCGCTTCATGATTGCATGCATCATGTGTGTCTGGCACGCCACATAGAAACCTGGGCGCTGCTAAATTCTGAGCCCGACGTGATCGGGCCTCAGCTTGTTCAGAAGCTGAAGCGTGTCTAAGAACCCACAGCGCGAACCACGGCTCTACGAAGTACTGCTTGAATCCTCATAATTACCCTCAATTACCCTGCGGCTGGAAGTCGATATAGATAATGCTAAGATAAATGGTACTTACATTGAGCTGCTCGGAGTCTTACGCTTAGAGTCCCTGCTTCAAGCATCATCACCAGCATGTATACCCACATTTGAAGTCTCTTCTGTCTAAAGTGTACGGTGCAGGGTTTGGGATGCAAAGGGCTTAGGGTGTAGGGTTCAGGGTTTGGGGTTTAGGGTTTAGGGCCTAGACCTTGAACCTCAAACTAATTCTAAACCCTAAAATCCTTTTCGAGGACGCTTCGGTCCTCGGCTGGACATGTGGGAACCTAATCTCTCCAGCCTCTGCCGCAGCTGCCCCTGGGCTTGGCTTACTAACCCAGACCCCTGACTAATAAGAATTATAAAAGTGATCCTAATCTTTAGGCCCTCAGAAGGAGGGTATTAATCATGGATCTACATTAGGCCACAAAGGGTTTAGGGGTTAAGGGAGAGGGGTTTTGGGTGGTACTAGGCGCTATAGGGTTTAGGGGTTTAAGTTACGGTTCAGGGTTTAAGCTCTAGAGGGTGTGAGGTCTAAGGGATGATGATTTGCGTTTAGGGTTAGAGTTAAGGTCTATCTATGGGATTAAGGTATGTAAGGATATGTGCGCATGTGTGTATGCATGTTCTTTTCTTCATAAGGAGACATGCCTGTAGGAAGGGATTTGGTTTGGTCCTGTTTGTTCTGAACTGATCAGTGGCTGGCTCCCTTCTTGAAGTAAGTAACTCTCCCCAGTGGACAAGAAGTGCAGAATGCCGAATCCTCTTGTTCAGTTTTGTGGTTTGGAGATGAAGGCCCGCTACATATACATCTTCTCTAGCTGCTCACTTGCATGGTTCTGTAATCCACAGAAGCCTTGATACAAAACGGTTTTACAGCTGGTTAGGTCGAAGATGCGGGCCTGGCCTAAATTTGCAATCCATATGGAAGAAAGATTTCGCTGTTTCGCAGCAAGCCACCAGCACCCTTGAAAGGTGCGAGTACCTCCACATGCCAGCGCAGGAATGCGACACAGCGAACTAGAGGATGCCGTAGAATATCCATTCACAGTATCCTTTGCCGAGACATTGCAACCATGGGTCCGTAAACCCTAACTCCTAGACCTTCAATCCTAAGCCCTGAATCTCAAAGCCAAAGTCATGTATGAGGCCTTCTTCTATGACCTTCTCATCGCCAAGCGGATCATCCCAGAAGCCATGGTCCATGACATGCAGGTGCCAGCTTTATACCGGTTTGCAAAGTATGGTGCGACTGGCACGCGTGCTTGTGCACATACATGCGTTCGCACACAGAATCGTTTCGTCTGCGGGCTATATTTGTTTCAATTGAAGATATAGATTTCCGAGCAGATTGGGGATGGTATGGTGATGGGAAGAATTAGAGAATCTATATCCCCAATATAACCCCCATATAACCCCAGTTTCCATTTCATTTTCCATTTTCTTTTCCACTTGATTCTCCATTATTGGGTACCATAGTATCTCCAAATAAAATGCGGGCTATTCAGGCTCTCCGGCTGATAATCTCAGTTTTGAGTGGTGCAAGGGACCTCGCAGCCAGAACTTAAACAAGGCCTCTCAGTGAGGGAATTGCATGTGGGTCATATTGGGATAATGGAAAATCAAATGGAAAGTACTATAATGGGTTATATAGGGATTATAGGGTATATATTGGGGTTATATTGGGATAATGGGAAAGAAAATGGAAACTACTAGCATGTGTTCTTTCCTGCGTCTTTGCGGCAGCCATCCATACCATGCCGGGCTACAGCTGAAGCCCCAGTGAACAAAATCTGTGAAGGACTGGCGTCCTCTGAATGTCGGATGGGCCAAAGGCCAGATTCAGTACGGAACAGGACTGATGATCCAGCAGCATGGCTGAAACTCTAAGTCCTGAACCCTGCCTGTTGGAATTAACTGTGGCATCCTTGGAATAACAGAGAGTTGCATGCAATCATGTCCAAAGCTTCCACGGGAACCCTTGGGCTCACCAAGTTTGGCTCAGACTCATGGATTTGATTTGAGGTCAGCGTTTGGGTTTTGGGTTGAATGGGTGTTTTCAAGAGTACGTCATCCCATCAATTTCTCATCACAATACCCATTCTTCTCTTTTGCTACTTGTGTAAGCCCTTCAATCAGGGCGTGGTACTACCCCCATTTGTCTCAGGGACCTGCACAAGGCATGAAGGATTTGCCATGACAAATGTTGCAGAGGGACTTTTTGGCTTCCCCTCTGCCCTAAGAATCCAAACTAGCTCAAAGCAGGCACCCATCATAGACTTTAGGGCCCACAGTTTGCATCATTCATAGACTTAGATGCCCAAGGTTCAAGATTCAGGAAGAGCACCGCCAAAAATGACAATCAAAGAGGTGAACAGGTCTGGGCTTGTCCGAACCCAAAACTCTAAACCCTAAACCCTGCTCATCATTCTGCCCAGCTTGAGGCCACACGTCCCGTAGAGACCCTAAACCTTAAACCCCATAATTCGCCTCCCTGCCCACGGAACGGACCCTGGCTCCCGGCTTCCCAAAAAGCTGTATCATCTTGGATATATAGATATATCTATATACTACAAGGTTCCTGAAAATACTTTTTAATTTCTGTTACCTAGAATCCTAATATTTAGCTGAAATTATAATTTCTACTGGGGTTCCAAATCCCTTAGAGTATATATACATATATGCAAACACACTTGAGCTATAGTCCAAACTCCAGTGTTTTAGGGGTTATGAAGGGGTATATATATATATATGTACATATGCGTGTATATGTATTTATACGTATATATACACATTCATAGTTATTTGCTTGCTTCTTTGCTTATCTTTTAAGTATTTCGCCACCTTTAAACATAGAAGCCCTACTTCCACGGGTTGCAACGCTGAAGAGCTCAAGGCAGACGAGCTGGAACGCCACGTATCCACCAGTCCTGGGAAGTTGGGGAGGCTAAGCTGCATTTACGGGCTATTAGGAGGGACCCACCCCCCAGACAGGGGTGGGTTTGAACATAATTCTTAGTAGTTGTTACCCATGATAATCCTAGTTGTTACCCTTCATGCCTATATAATCCTAGTTGCTACGCTTAATCTCTATAAAAAAATAGTTGTTACCCTTAATGTCTATATAATCCTTATAACGCCATAAGAATTGAATTCTTATAAGGCCCCAAACCTACCCTAGCAGAAGGGAGCCCTATAATGCCATTAAGTACCTCATCACAAGCCTTACCCAGTCCGTAGAGAGTCCTTGTATAACCAGGGAGGGTCCCATGCTATATATCCCCTAGGGTCCACCCTAAAGCGCTTACTTGGGCATGTGGCAATGGATCCTTTTTGTAGTCACTACAGAATCCCCAAGTAGATCTCTGTACACCATTCCTTTGTTTCCTATACTAAGCACCAGGGAGATCTGTAGGTTTAGGGTCAAGGTTTGGAGTAAACCTATCGACGAGTGTCTTTGTAGACATGTTAACTGCCTTGCTGGGATTTCTCGCCATTACAGATCCTCTGTGGTGAGTTGGAACCTGGCTGTGCTTACTGTAGGAGCTAGGGTGCTCACCTGGTGTGTTTGGCTTTCATATTCTTCTGTAGTCTTTTTGACCTCCCCTGCGTGCTGCTCGAGACTGGCACTGCGAATCATTGGGCCTCCTCCTAGAAGTATCTAAACCACAAACCGTAACCACCATACCCCAAGCCCTAAAACCCATACCCCAAGCCCAAAACCCCAAACCCTACCTCCTAAACCTCTAAACCCTAACCCCCTGAACCCTAAACCCCTATACCCTAAACCCACTGAAGAGCCAAGGATCCTATGTTGGACACGGAGGCGGGGGATTGCCTTGGGTGCTAAGTACCTAGGAATCTTGATGAAGGTCTTGCGTGTCAATATACCCAGGCCCGCCCCAGGGGCCCATGCAGGGACTCTGCCCCATGAATAGACCACATGCTAGTGTTAGGATGCCCCAGACGTCCGTAATTCCTCTTATCAGATCCATTGCACTTCAGGTTCATGGGCACTTTCAAGTGGATTTCGAAAGCTTGGCAGTAAGAATCCTGCTCATCACGTTTGCAACATGGAGCCTTTGTTTCCGATTGCTATGGAGCCAGGAGTTTCCAGAAATAGGAGGATCATTTACTACAGTCATCAGCAGCTTTGAGACCCGTGATTTCCGGCAACCTCCAGGTGACACCTAATACGAAACATCCCAAAACCCATGGCAGGGTTGAGTTTAGGGTTTAGGGTAACCCTAAATCTTGAACCCATGGAGGTGATACCTATGGCTTCCTTTCCGAGAGTGGCATCCTATCCCAGTTCAATGCATCCTTCTCCGCCATCGTGAACCAGGTTGGGACTGGAGCTTACACTGCATAAGGAGGACATAGGGATATAGATATGTGTATATGTATATATGTATACATATACGTGTGAATAGGTGTGGGGTATAGATGTATAAATTCTAGGATAATGCAGCCCGGCATATAACTGGATACACAGTGTCTAGAGTTTCAGAAAACTGGGCACCCTTTTGTGGAAGCTCACGCCAGTTTTTTTTACACAATTTGGTTTAGGGAACCTACAGATTAAATGCCCGGGCTTCAAATGTGAAAAGGCTGAAGTTCAAAGTAGACGTGCCTCTCCAAGTGGGGACCGCTTTCCTGGCAAAAAAACTTGAGATTTCCTGTGGTTTTTCAGGAGAATGCAAGGGGGACGGAGGTTCAGACGGGGTGTATTGACCTCTCGGCACAGTCTGGCGGGTTCTAGTTTTGTGTTTTGTGTGTCGCTTGTTGCTTTGAGGGTGCCTGGGGGGCAGCAAAACAACAACCATAGCCAAAGCTGCACTTTGCAGTTTGTTTAGGCCTCGAAGGCTAAATCTTAACCTTAGTTATTGAGGCATAATACACCAGGCATGTCATGCAGCTCACAAAAATCCCGCACCAGGCGGCAAAGTGCCATACTCGGAGCATAACTTATCAGAGTCAGTCGGAACTATCTGAGCCGCCGTGCCTCTGCAGGACTATATGGGAACCTTTGTGAAGAACCTCCTCGTGTGCAGCATGATCGAAGTTGCCGCACCTTGCCCAATGAATAAGATTATCACATCAGAGCATCTTTGCGATTGCAAGCGTGTTTTGCGCCATGCATAGTATGACTCGCATGGCCAAGAGCCTCAGCAGGGCTGTTTGCTGTGATCCGCATCATGATCATGACCTGATGCCTGTTGTTCGCCACTTGCTCGTGGATGGTGGTACGGTAGTTTCCCAAAATAGGGGGACCCCAACATAGACCCCAAAACATTATCAGCCTTATTACTTGGACACTTTAAAAGGTGCCCCTAATTTTGGAAAACCCCCGTACCCCAATAGCTTCACCAAAGTGTCAAGGATTCCGAGAGTGGCTAGGACACCATCTTCCTTGCTTGGTATTATTGTCGCGATCTGCTTGCTCCAGTGCTGCTGAAATGGCAATGCAAGGCAACCCAAGCACAAACTCACTGGTCCTTAGTAGCGACTAAGGGGACATATTATATAGGGTATATAGGGATTATATTCCCTTAATCCCTGGTAACTCGCAAGTAAAGCCATGTTGCTTACTTAGTCGCAACGATGACTGCGCTGATGATGAAAGCTTTTCCTGATTGACCAAAGCTGCCTGATACTCATGCATGTCTCTGCATATCTTGACCGCCAGCTGCAAGATATCGTGATAAAGTAGCCACATGCACCCAGCGCAGCCCTGGGATGAACATGCGAGGGAGGGAGGGAGGGAGGGAGGGAGAGGGAGGGAGAGAGAGAACAGCAAGACCAGCTCATGAAAAAACCTGCGCTGAGCTGGACAAGGCCCAAGTGCTCCTGGACGAGGAGGTCCACTTGAAGCCTGCTGCTTAGAAAAGAGGAGTTTCTACAAGGTTCCTGAAAATAATTTTTAATTTCTGTTACCTAGAATCCTAACATTTAGCTGAAATTATAATTTCTACTGGGGTTCCAAATCCCTTAGAGGTTTGGGGTAGGCACTCAACAGTTGCCGTGTAGTAGGACCGTGGGTACAGTTTTGCGGCATGACAGTACGGAGTCAATTCGCCACAGCATAAGCAGATGCAGCGCGAAACTGTGCTAGAAGCGTAGAATGTTTGAGCATGGACCGCCTCTAGCACAACATCCTGAAGCCCTGTAACCCTTCAGTTTCCAGCTTGTTCCATGTTCCTTTTCCATGTATAATATTCCGTTAGTGGGGCTACATCCCGCTAGTTCTCCGAACCATATGTCTAACCCAAAAACCCATATATATCCTCATATACCCCTATACCTTTAAAGGGAAGCTATAATTATTCAGCTCTTCCAACCTGACAAGGTGTGGACTCCGGCCCTTTGCCACTGAGCTGGTGGTGTAGCGTGGCTTTGGCAGCCAACTTAGCGTCTCACGAGTAGTACGCTGGGCTGGAGGTCTTGAGGTCCAGGGTTTAGGGTTTAGATCCTTGGCTTGGAGAGACAGCTTCTTCCACCCTTAGGTATGCACTGGCCAGCTAGATCATGGACTGTTACCCATTGCCTTGCTAGATGTACACTGTTTCACCGCGCAGCCACTGCAATGCTGGCTTGGGCATGCACCTGGCTGCGCGACTCGCTGTACAGAACTGCGCTTGCGCGCTCTCTTTTGTGAGCTTCGTCCTCTAGTCAGGGACGAGACGTTGTAAACAAAAAGGCTTCTGTTTGGGCCGTAAGGCTGTTGTAACGCGACTCAGAATTTGCCTCTGGTTAGCAAGGACTGAAGAAATGGACCCTCATAGCAGCCAACATAGAATCCCTAATGAAATGGTAGTTTCCATGCTTTGTTCCCTTCCTGCATTCCCTGCTAACTGCTAACCAAAACTAATGACAGGGGTAGGCCACGGCAAACAATGACCTTCGTGACATTGGTACTGGCTTGGTTGAGGGCTTGGCTTATGGCTTGAGAGCAAGGTTTCTCTTAGGGTTTAGTAGAATCTTTTGTGCTCCTCTTACCTGGGTCTGTAAGACTATACAGAACGCCCCCAAAGTCTATATACAGTACGTTCTTTGGGCTTTGAAAGGCCCATGGCTTGGCATTGTAGGCATCCCTACTGTGCAGCCCATCTATTTCCCGCTTTGGCTTCCAGCTCTGCCGTGACTTAGCTTCCACAGCAGGAACCTGCATGTATGCTGTATACACACATGGGGGTTGTTCTAAAGGTCCTTATAAGGAAGGGACCATTGGGAATACACTTCCTTAAGAGGAGACCCTAGCCAAACAGGGAACCTACATCATGGCCATTTTGGGGACAGGTACTTTGAACAACTACCACATGACTAACAGCCGCCAGCTAGAATCTTGCCGGCTCATACCATGAGAGCCTTTCCACACTGCAGAAGGGATAGTGGCATTCCCTGGTGTCCGTAACATAGCAGCAGCAGAAGCACCAAGACCGCGTCAGGAATCAGACGTTCTAGGTCTTTGGTTTACGGGCAACAGCTATGAACCTGGCGATTTTCTGTACGGGTTGTGCAAGCATGTCTGACTGTTCCCAACCCTAGCTTTCAATAAGCCAAACTATGAACTGTTCATAGGTTGTAGAGCCCGAAGTTGCATTTAAGTGTGGACTTTGAGCAGCCGGGGTAACCCCTAGGACCCTTAAAAACAGTATATAAAAATATGTACACTGGGCCGCAACTCTCTAAATACTACCTACATTGGGCTATTTGGATCCTTCCGGAACTATAGGATTCTCAGAGTGACGGTCGCTGTTGCGATGGCAAGCCAGCTGGCTAATGCACAGAAGCGGTTTCGCCAGCTTTTGGCGGTGGGGGCGGGCGGGTGTCACGGGTACCGTCTGGGGAAATCTGTTAGTGGTAAATTAGGGTACCCCAATATAGACCCCAGAATACTTTAATCCTTATTACAAGAAGTACCCCCAATTTTGGGAACCCCCCTTATAGTCTCTTGGAGTTCAGTGTTGTAGGGTTTGTATTGTGCTCTGGGCTCCTTTCCGAAGGGTTTATTTTGGGGAGCATTGCGGACCAGCGTTTTGATTCTTATCCTGCCCAAGATTATTATAGAAGTATTACTTTCTTACACTGTTCATCGGCTAGGTCATGAAGGGCAGAACATGGGTAAGGCGAGGCCTCACAACATGTCAGACCTTAGTCTCAGATTGCTATTCTTCTTTTTGTTATTAGTACTCGCATTGTTACTGTTAATATTGATAGCACAATTATTGTTACTATGTTTATTTCTTGTACTTACTAGTACTGTTATTGCTACAATTGTTGATTCGATCCTTAGAGGAGGGACTGTATTGTTGTGGGGTTAGAGAATGGATCCGACATTCGAGAAACTCCCATAGCATATTCCAAGTCTAGGGTTTCTAAGCGTTGGGGTCACAAGCCCGGCTATGAATATCTACCTTCCAGTCCCTGTGTATTAGAGAATTCTGACAGATCTTGCATAGGACTGTCTTTGTTCAGCGGATGCACGGAACGGTGGTACTTGAGGGTAATCACCAGGCCCTAAACCCTAACCGTCAACCCAGAAACAAGCCCAAATATTGGTCAAAGAGCCATGGGTACAGGCACGTGCTGAGACCCTGCAGTCCCCCTTCTCTCCAGCAGGCGAATCCTGCCTTGAAGACAGCTGCCGTGTTGGCAGCTAAAGGTACAGTGGGGACCTTGGTCTTAGATTACGATTGTTATTGTTACTTTTACGAGTAAAGTTATTGTTACAATTATTCTTGCTACTTTTAATATTGTGAATATTCTTTTTTGCTACTAATAGCTTGTCATCAGCAACCAGATAACAAGCTTTTGGGCTCTTCGGCGCTTGGAGAGAAGGGGATGGCCAAAATTGAGGAGCACTCTTCCAAGAGTCCCAATGACTTGAGGATTAGAGTGAATTGAGGTCCAGTTTTGGTGAACATGGAAAGGTTCGAGGTAAGAGTAGGAGTGAAGGGTTACAGTCTAAGCTTCAGGATGTTGGGGCGATGGTTGTAAAGTTTGTGGTTGGAGACTTGGGATGAGGATTTGAGGGTTTGGATCCTATCCCCAACTGAAAACCTGGAAAAGTAGAAATTAGCTCTAAGGATCGAGGCTGGGATTGGAGATGATGTACGGTTTGGGCTGCAGGGACAGCATGATAGTATCTCAAGCTTACAGGCCTTCATGACAAAGATCGTTTCATTTTGGGATAAGAAACAGGCTGATCTGTACAACCCTGAACCCTGCCAGTCCTACTGTAGCCACTCTGCACCTAAAACCCGGACTCTCCCAAAGCTCTAAGTCTCAAGCCGTGAATTCTTGACCTTACAAGCCCTAAGGCCTTAACGCCTGGGCCTAGTCCTGGAAATTGAACTGCTCGTGCCCTTACGGGGCTGTGCCTTGCAATTGCATGTGGGCGAGGCTAAACAAGGGTGGCAGCCCTCAAGGGAAGCATCATCTATAGTCCTCCCTCAAATAGATAGAATATGGTTGTGGGTATATTGCACGAAGATCCTTGTATAGCCCATATTCTATCTACTTAAGGGGACTATAGGTTTGCATGATGCTTCAGAGCCGGTGGGGGGATGCTGCTTCTCCTGTTGAATTGCCTGGAACCTAACCTTTGAAGCAACACCCCCCTGAATGCGCTCAGTTCAAGAAACCTTCGATACCCAATGGCTTGCAAGGCTGAATCTTCACAAAGCCAAGAGCCATGAGAACCCTAAATCATACAATCCATAAATCTCTCAACCTTACGAGCCCTTTAAAAGAAATAACTTACTGCCCTTCAAGAGTACCAAAATTTTTGCTTTCTCAACAGCGAGGAGGCAGCAACTAGCACGGGTAGAAAGGAAGTTTGCTTCAAACTCCAAGCCGTGTATCCTTAATCCATTTCAAATTCTGTAGGAACCCTGGAAGCCACATATCCTAACACCCAACAACCTAGACCCGAAAACTCTGAAAACCTCAACCTGAAGCTACGGAAATCCTAAAACCTTCAGCCCTCAAACCATGACACCCACAACACTCTTTCCCCAACACCGAACATCCTAATCAAAGCCGTCAATTCCCAAACACCTAAACTCCCTGAAGTGGCCCCGCTGAGGCTGCTGCGGCCGCCGGTGGCTTCGGTCTAGCCCTCGGGCTGCGAGAGGCGAAGAAGACGTGGGGGCCCAAAGCATCAGTGGGTTTAGGGTTTAGGGTTTCGTTTTTGGTGGGCTTAGAATGCGAGGACCAGGGTTTACAGGAGGTACAGGGTTATTAGTCAGGGCGAAGGGTGCAGGGATCACAGGTGTTGGGGGTTGAGGGTAGGGTTGTTTCTTGGGGTTTGGGGCTTAGGTTTGCTGCTGTCTTACAGACTTAAGGTTGTAAGGTTCATTGCTAAGTATTGTTTGTTTAGTCTTGGGTGAAGTTCAAGAGGCGCTTTTTATTTCAGACTTGCCTGCATGATCCTATATGTTTCATGATGCCACCTGCAAGAGAGAGAGAAAGACAGAGAGAGATGCACAAGTACAAGCACGAGTTGTAGAAGTCACTATGGACGTGACCATCGTACTATTTCCGGGCTGTTTCATGAGTACGGTGATTGATGGGGATGTGATTGCAGGCAGGGCAGGATGCAAAGTTTAGGCCTAAAGCTTGTTGTTGCCGGTCAAGGATCTAAGGAAGTTTGGGGTGGGTAGTTTCTCCAATACAAGCCTACATGGCCCTCATGTAGTCCTGGGGTCACCATAGAAGCCTTATATGAGCCTTGTGTCAAGGTACCCATAGCTCCCCACCTGTAAAGTCCCTCAACATAAGGAGGCATGAAACAGTCAGAAAGCAAACTGAAGCCTGAGCTCTCGTGTCAGCCCCAAGACCATCCCTTAGTGAGTGGGCCATTTTGCTGGCAGAGCGTGGGTGCCTTCTGGATGATCTGAAAGCCTAGCTATCCGCTTCCTTCCAGCAACTAATAAGCCACGGTTTGGTTTCTTTGGCCCTAGGTCCCTGGTACAGTACATGGGGGGGTCCTAAAAAGAAGGGATACCTTCTGAGGGGTCCACATAATAAGGATTATCGTAGTTTGGGTCTATATCGGGGTCCCCCTGTTTGGGGAAACTACCACATAACCTTTCCCTGGATCCCTTCGTCCTAGCACAACACGTCGGGTGCAACCCAAAGGCAGCTGCACGACAAGCCCATTGACTTCTGGAAGGAGGTCTCCGTGGATGTTCCTGCCTCAAGCACGATGCAGCTTAAGATCTTGCAGATGGGGCTGTGATTATTCACTGATAGTTTGTGAGGCTTATACAGAAGGGTGAGGTTCATTTGGCTGGTTTCTAAAACATACGCAGCAGAAGTCCATTATTGCATTCCCGCGGACGGCGCGGATATTGACATAGTTTACATAGGCATGAGCACTCATGCACAGAAGTACTTAGTGGTGGTTAGTAGGGACTGAGGAAATATAATCCCTATCGAATCCTTTGATAATTTATAGACGCCCTTGTTCCCTACTAACCCCCAGTAAATAGTGTGGTAGTGATGAACGCTGCCCACGTCTGATGGCAGTCTGGTGCGCAGGAGTATGTGGAGGCCAAGCCTGCCACAGAGATTTGAAAGCTAGCGTTGCAAGTTCTTTACAGACCTATCACTTGCTGGCTAAGTTGAGTATGCACTTTCAGATTTTCAGCCTTAGAGGATGATCCCAATGCTGTTTAGATCCCTAAACCGGCACGCGGCTGCCCGAGCATCGCAAGCGGCAAAGAACATCATGAAGTTCAGGTAAATCTAGTCGACTGCCGCTATCCATGGCACCCTGTCGTGGCCCTCCTACGGAGGTATCATAAGCGTAGCAGTATGCAGGTAGAAAACCTCAAGATACCCTATCCAGCATAACACCCTCATAAAAAGCGACACTGACCCTTCACCATTGAGAGCGCGGCTGTTCCACGCAGCCTCGGAAGTTACCCAACAGAGCGCCGCGACCGTTGATGGACCTTGCATTGGCCTTGCATGTCAGCCTATCCAGCAAAACAGCCTTCACAAAATGCCAGAGCCTGCAATGGCGGCTTTTGTGGGTGCTGCCCACCGCCGGGATGACCATAAAACTTTAGGAACTAAACCCACAATTGCTTGATCTCTGCGTGGTCATGGGGTGGATTGACTGCTATGCACCTGGGCGTGCCCCAACACCAGCAAGCACCCTATGCCGTGACCAAGCCCTAAACCCTAAACCCTAAACCCTAACCCTAAACCTTCAAAGGTCAGAAGCAGCGCCGCGGTAGGGAGCTGAGCTCGTCTTGATGATGTGGGTATTGGTCTAAATTCCCTATAATACAGGGTCCTATATTTAGGGTTTAGGGTTTAGGGTTTAGCCCATCTAGGGATTGTCCTAAATTACTGTCAATACGGGGTCCTATATTTGGGTTCCCATTATAATACGGGGCCCTATATAAATTTCCCCCATTTGGGGGAACAGTAATTGGGCAACTACCATGTGTTTTTTTTGCAGTCTGCAGACTGGTTCCTGTTTGCCGCGTCTTCAACCCTGGCAAGCGCGTGAACAAGGTCAAATGAGGCAGGCTTCCTTTATGGGTTGGTGAGAGTATATAATGCTCCTTGGCACTCTGGCATGGTGTATACATTCGGTGTCCATTTGGGGAGACCATAAATGAAACAATGCCACGGGTCATATATTCCCTACAGTAAATCTATTCTAGGAGGGTTTGCACTCCTATACTGACTGAGACTAAGCAGCCATCTCCTGCGATGACTGCTGCTGCGGCAGTGCCAGATCTGTGTGCCGGGATCCTAATCGCAATGCTAAGATTAACGGCAGTAGCAAGAGGAATAAGTATGATATGGGAGTCTCTCTTAACGCCAGCCCTACATGAGTATGCAATTTAAGGCGGGCGCCTTCAATCTCCTCATACGATCTCCTCTAAGGCTAGTAAAGGAGTGCGGAAGTAAGTTACCTTGCGTCATTCACAGGGGTATATTGGGAGAGGTTGTACTTGAGGCGCATCTTGGAGAGACATACAATACAGGCTCGGGGTTCTGGGAAGCACCGCTTCCTCAGAAACAGACATGTGACTTTGCATCTCCAAGCACCCACTCTTCCCCTGCGAATGACAGTCAAGATTATGGCTCAGTCTTGTTTGGGAGGATGATGATCTGAAAGCCTCATCGATGCAGGGCCCTTTAGAGACCTTAGGGCTACATGGGGATGACAGGGACATGAAGGCTTTTGCCAGGATCCTTTTGAGAAAGCTTCACATTGTGTAGGTCTCAAGTGATCTTCAGTTTTGCAGCCAAGCAGACACATGCGATGCCGACCACGAGAGGAGCAGTCCTGCTTTTTCGTTGGGTGAACACAGGCGAGAGATTCCTTGGGCTCAGTTGCAACCCCAGGAATAAGTAGATCTTCGTGCGCAGCGGTTAGCTTGTAGCTCGCAATTCAGGAGTTTAGCTAGAGCCCAAGAACAAGCTTCTCATAGAATCCGTGGAAGCATTCACAGTTGAGAGCAAGGCCGGGAAGACTGCACATTTTCCATTCTCAAGTTGTCTTGCTTCCATGAGCATCCACTTATGGCTAGTAGCCCTGGAATTTCTTGACGCACCCCACGTTATCCGAAAGGCCCAGGTCAGAAGAGGGTCCTGGCAGAAGCTCTTGAGCTATACTCTAAACCGCTTAAAGGGGGTTACATCGGGGATTACATAGGGACTCCTTTGGGGATTACGAAGGAGGATACGTGGAAGTTGGACTATACGTCACATGTTTCCAAGCTGACTGGCCTGCATACACAAGATAGCTAGATGATGTCCCACCATCAGCCCATCTTCTCACACGACGTAAAGTCGTTTGCTTTTTTGTCTGGTTTGGCAGCAGGAGGTAGCGTTGCAAAGGAATCGTGAGATAAATTTCACCGCAGATGACAGAGCCATCCTTCTGAGGGAGCAACCTGGTTCAAAGACGGATTGCGATCACTACTGCTGTTGCTACGATTGTCGCTATGACCACTATCATTTCTACTACAAATTTCTACTAAGTATATATTGTTACTGTCATAGTCATTTTTACTAGTATTGTTTTTCTACTACTATTCCTACTGTTACTACTGAGAGAAGACCAGGTCTGCAATGCGTTGAACCTGAGGCCCGGAATGCCTTGAGTGAGGCAGACTTCTGGGCCGCTGCTGCAAGGACCCCCGCCGGGACATCAAGGTTTAGGGTATAGGGTTTAGGGTTTAGGGGTTTAGGGTTTAGGGGTTTAGGGTTTAGGGGTTTAGGGTAATAAGGGCTCAAGCTTTTGGGGTTGCTTGAAAAGCAACTTCGGTGATGCTCAGTGCTCCTGCTACTGGGCGGACTCAGAAAGCCTGTTGCAAAAGGGTATAATAAGAGCAATCCGAGTACTAATAGTAATACCGTTGGCCGTTAATAGTAGAAATACTAGTAGTAAGAGTAATATTTCCAAGAATGGTAATCATAGTAATGAAAGTAATACTAATAGCAATGCTAGCACTAATAGTATTACTGTGGGTAATAATAGTAATGAAAGCAATGCAATATTAGTACTAATGGTAATAATGTTGATACTGGTAATAATCGTAATGAAAGCATCATAATGACAACAGCAAAAAAAAGTAATCATAGTAGCCATAGTTTTCCACAGTCTAAGACTCAAAGACTTCAAGGTGTTGACATGCTTCTTTTGGTGGGGGGGGGGGTGTAATGTACAGAACATCCCCCAGGTTCTGGGACAGCTTTGCTTGCTTGAGCGTTGAAACGCTTGGGTTCCCTGCTGTGAAGCTTAGGAAATGACAGCCGTCTGTCAGGGATATGGTCCCCCTTAATTGGATAGAATACGGCTTTGGGTATATTGAGCAATAAGATCCCCATATACCCCATATCCTATCTACTTCAGGGGGGCTATAACCCCAATGTATACCCTGTTATAATATAGTAGTTTCCGTTTTCTTTTCCATTATCCCATATAACCCCATTCTATCTACTTAAGGGGCCTGTAATGCGACCCGAAAGTTGCAGGCTTCGACCGGTGGAGCTTCAGCTGGAAACCCTGCACGCAGGGCGCCCGGATGCGCTTCTGAGAGTTTAGAGTTTAGGGCTTCAGCCACGTATAGGGTCTTACCACTTCAGAGTGCTGGAGCGTGTGTGGATTTAGATTTCTTCGGGTTAGTGGATCTGAGGCTCTAATTTTCCAGCGATTTCGACTCTACAGTCTCCTAGGGTTGCCCCAAGACACATAGAGCCCCAAAAGGGTCCTACCAAGACGACTGGTCATGTACCAGTGGCCCAGATGTGGGGTTCCATGTTGTTTAGTCGTACCATTCAAAGACCTGACTCCACGTATCTCCATGTACTTACCGGGCACTGGCTGACAATTGTTAACTTTTCGGGTACAACCGGCGAAGCCGCCCGCATTTGGGGATCAGGACCCAGGTGTACCCTGGCACTTGCAATGTCAACCCTAAACCCTAAACCCTAAACCCTAAGGAATGGGGAGAGAGATTTGGAATCAAGCAGTCAGGGGGCAGGGTTGCAATGTAGGAACCTGAAGGACTACCAACATCATGGTCCTAAATTCTCATCATAATTAGGGTACAGGTTACCTCAAGTGGACCTCAACCTGATATGATAGTTTCCCAAAGTAGGGAGACCCTGATATGGACCGGAAAATCTTATAATCCTTGTTATAAAGACCCTCACAAAATTATCCCTTGATCTTGAGAAACCCCATATGAGAAAGTATTTAGGCCCCTACACTACTGCAGGGGCTGACCCTAAACCCCTAAGCCTAAACCCGTAAACCCTATAAACCCTAAACCCCTAAACCCTACAAACCCTAAACCGTCTTGATAATTATTTAGGCGGGCAAGTCTCATCCCAGGCCCAGGGACTCGCGAAAGCAGACCTGAGGGCAAAGGAGGACGAGCTTTCGAAGACCTGGAAGGCCTGTTTAGGGTTTAGGGTTTAGGCTTGTAACTGATTAAAGGGGTTATATAGAGGTTCGTATGGGGGAGTATTATGGGGCTTACTCAGGGGGATACTAGGAGTTNNTTTAGACTGTAGCTCATTTTAGGTTCAGGGAGTGTCTACAGGTTGAGGGCTTGGATGTTGACGAGGCTTAGGCTTTAGAGGTTTAGCGCTTGGGGTTCATGGCTTACTTAGGGGAATCCGCGGTAATAATATAACCCCCCCCCAAGTATGAGAACATTCCCTCTCTCGCTGTAGTGTACTCTAGCCAAGAGACTCAGACGAGAGTGAGCCCCCACCCAAACGATTCTCCCTCTGTGCAAGGATCAAATCTTCGGGTAACGGGTAAGTTTCACGTCGGTTGTCCAGCTAAAACACATGTGATTTCGTGCTTTGAGGGCGCTCCTGCTTCCATAGAACAGCCTACTGCTGAACCAATCTTGGTGCAGGGACTCCCTGTCCAATTTCTGTACCTTGATCTGCTGCATACCTTTCTAGAGGCTGGAGCAAGTTGTCTCTGCACTGCCCCCCNNCCCCCCCCCCCCCCCCCGGCCCTCTGGCCCCTGGTAGTGACGTATCATGCCGTCAGGCTTTGGGCCCCACATAGATTTTTCACTGAATTCCGTGTGTGAGCCATCTCGCGCAGTCGCAAAAAGTCCAACTCCCAATCTCACAACGGCATCCAAAGGGTCTACGCGCAGATATTGGCACATAATTATGGGGGTTCCCGAAATTACGTAGGGGTACCCTTGTGGAGGGGACCTATATAGCAAGGACTTAGTGCTTTGGGGTCTATATTAGGGTCAATCCCCGATACGTGTTCTGCAAGTATATGTATCATTTAAAACAGAGAGAGAAAGTTTGCAAAATCAGGGGCTTGGCCTGATTTGCCTGGCAATGTTCCAAATTGCAAGAAGCAAAGCCCTCAGGATCGTCCCTGTGCTGATTCTCGTTGTTTCCCTGAATGTTTTGATATCCGCCGATTCTGATGGGAGGGTTTCCCGCCCATTTTACAGTACAATCTCTGAAGACACCGTGTCGTCAAGACGCTCACATAGACATGCACAAGGCAGATGTCATGCGATTGCTGGGTTTGCGCCCGATGTACTACACCAGCGTGCATGGTACGTTCCCACTCATTCATAGTCACCCTAGACTCAGGGAACTTCAGAATGTGAATCACTTCAAAAAAATCACTGGGAGTATCCACTGGAAGTATCTCTGTAGTGCAAGGCCACAACTTGCATAAAAGCCAGCCTAGAGAACTGCAGGGCTTCACAGTACACGGTACTCCTACCAAAACCATATGGGAGTTTCCCAAATCAGGGGTACCTTTTGGGGGGTCCTCATAATGAGGACTGTAGTATATTGGGGTCTATATTGGGGTCCCCTTATCTTGGCACATATCCAGTAATTGCACAAACCCTCAATGACTGCGCTCATCCATGTCCCTGGGGTTTGTGAAGACAGGAGCGAGGCTACTTTGACCCAAACCTCCTAGCCCGGGACCGCGCAAGCCTGTTCGGCCCCGGTCCCGGCAGGATGAGGGATGATGTAGCACCATAGGGCTTATATAAGGAGATGTAGAAACGTGCCTAAATCGTGTAAAGGGCTTAGGGGCCAAAATAAGTACATAGACTGAATCAAGTGGAAAAGAAAATGGAAACTGGGCTTATTTCTATCTAGGGGTTGGGGTTGGTACAGACTTCTACGTAGAGGCCTAGAAGATCACAAAGGGGTTTGGAGGTAGCTTGATTTAGGGGTAACTTAATACTGTAGTTGCAGAAGGGTCAGCAAGGGAATAGTGCAGGCAATTTTACCGGCTTGTATGTTAGCCTGTCAGACCACTAGTTCATTTTGATACCGGGGCTCTCCCCTGCCACAGGACCACAGGTCAACGCCCGCTAAACATTAGATATTACCTTGTGGTATACCCCTAGGGATCCAAGTACACAAATAATACCTACATTGGGCCCCAAAGTCTGTATATATTACCTACATTAGGCTATTTGGATCTTTCGGGTACTATAGCATTTTAGAAATATTTAAGGCCAGGAGGGAGGAGCAGACACTTGCCTCAAACACTAAGCCGCCTGAGCCCTACGCGTTTTACCTTACAACTCTTGAAGTCTTTCTGCTGGCTGAAACTGATCTGTCCCTGTACAGTCCCCTTTATACTTGTATACAATCCTATGTAAAACCCATTGAGCCCCTCTATGCCTACAGAATCCCTATGTGGCTATCGGATTTGGTCCCTGAAGCCTGCCGTCGCAGCATCGTTGTCGTTTCCGCTTGCCATACATAAGCAACAAGGAAGTCGTGCACTCTTTCAAGTCACTAAAATCCTCGTATATGTTCACCTACATCACTGGTTGTTAGCAGAGAAGAGGGGAATATGATCCCTTTACTTCCCTGTATAACGTATTCCCTACTAAGCCCCAGTAAGTTACCAGGGGATGCTCCGAAAATGGATGCGTGACTTCGTTATCCTGAATTATGTAGTAACTACTTATTTTCATGTCCAGTATTTTACATATCTTGGGGCTTGAGGTATGTAGTCCCCTAGGGCTTTCCGAATTTTTGTTTGGTCCCCCAGCTTGTCTTGAAAGACTCCAGGTTTCTGCGCAGTTGCTGGCTCCTTGCGTGTAAGACCCCAGTGTCCTTAACAGAGAACTTGAGTCCACACTTGCGGTGGTCTGCATTTCGGGTAGTCTCGTTTTGGGCTTCCATTTGCTTAGTTCGGATTTGCTACCCTGCTAGAACCTCTGTGAAGTCAGCAAATGCCAGGCCATTGTACACATGGGTCGAAATCAACGACCCCCAAGCGAGCCCCAAGTGAAGAAAGCAGACATAGACCAGTGCAATATTACGTATACTATACGAGAATATACTACAATGTACAACAATATACTATAATGTACTATAGTATACTATAGTCAGCTGAGAAGTTATTGCCTTGCTTTCAGGCAGACGACTCACGAGCGACGGGCAGGGAGTAGACATTGGCGTTCTTGTGCCGCCCTATCTACAAAAGCCAGGCTATTCTCGGGAGCGTGGGGTCTTAAAGGGTCTGCATTCACAAGGATTGAAACATGATTCTGTCATGCAAGGGGTTGGGGCTAAGGAGTTCACGTCTGATTGTTCAAGTGACGCTTTCTGACTTGAGACGGCGGGCGGATCATGATAGAAATTTGCGAGCAGGCTATGTTGGAATTCTCCAGGCCTGTTAGATTTTGCTGCGTCAGCTTCCTCTCACAGAAAAGTTTTGTCTGTAGCCACGGATGTAAGGGGCAGGGTTTCAACATGCACGAGACCTTGAGAGCAATTTATGTTCAGGGCTGACCTAGGCTACGTGGTGCTTGTTTGCATCTTCATCTATGCATGGATTCACACCGTGCATAAGGATGAGCTCGCGTTTCCATCCCGCAGCAGTCTGGTGAAGGAAATTCATTCAAGGCATCAACGCACTACGTTCCCACAAGCGTATCCACAGAGTGCCCAAGGGCTAGAGCATTCGGAACGGCTGCGCCGTTTGCTATGGAGGCAAGAGGTGGCTACAGTGAGCAGCATGGCGAACCAGAGATGGGTCCTGGGCTCCACTCAGTCACGCGGGACTTCCCGCACAAGCCCTCTGGACAGTTGAACCACGGCTGCCTGGCATGATGTCTAACAAGACCCGAGAACCGACATGAGCAGACGGGCAGGGATGTGTTTGACATGTTTTCGCAAAAGCAAGACAAGAGGTGAAGCCCACAGAGCTTTGGAAATTTGACAGATTTCCGGACTGCTCACCCTAACGTTTATAAGTTTGCGTGCTTCTTGTTGGCTGTCAGGCGTCTCTCTGTTCCACACCACAAACGCAGCAATGATGATTGTTCGCCCATGTGATGTGCACAGGATACCCCGTGTAACCCGAAGTGTTCTGTGCGTCGTCCGGTTACGACAAAACAAGCTATATAAGTATTATCTGGCTGGGTTCTGGAGCGACTAACCCACCCTGCAGTTAAAGTTGAGTTGGCCGCTGGCCCCACCCAGTGACTGTGGTATCATAGGAGTATCTCGAAACACAAATCTGAGCAACATTCTCCATTGTGGTGATGATTGGTCTGCGGGGGGGCTAATTTGAAGTCTAAGCAGCAAAGGCTCATTTGGCGCTGTCCCGCTTTGCGTGCTGGAGTCAATGCGGGATCACCAAAAGCGCTGGGCAGAGCGACCAGACGACACTTGGGAGACGAACATAGCCGTACTTGGGCGTCTGTCTTGACTTGTTTAGTTAATACATTTCAAACCATGGTCACAAAGATGTAACAACGGGAAAGTTTCAGCACAAAAAGTACCCACCCCCCACCCCGGCGCGCGCGTGCAAGCCCGCCCCCAAGCACACGAGCCCAAGAGGGATGCTAGATTCCCCTTGCCTTGTAAGTCGCCAAGTTGATGTGTGAGCTCGGATGACCGCTTTGGCGTTGTGGGCTGGCAAATAGATCCACGCCGCCATTTCTTAGCAGCATAACCCGGAAGCCTGAAAATGACCAAGACTGTTCCCTTGTATCATTCTAAAAAAAAATGCCTCTAAATTATACAAGCTAAAGATCCCTCATACAAGCTCAATGTTCATTGAATGTTCCATGTTCCTGTCCATTCGAGTCTCCAGTATCATACCCCCAAACCCTATCTTATAATCTCATTTTGGCCATTACGTTAGGCCATGTTCTTCCGTGGAGAGCTCTTTTCTGCGCTCCGGAATGCTTCCGCGAGCCTGGATCTATCAAATGGGGGTGTGCAACAAATGGGTCGACCTTTTCAGTGGGACTATCATAGATTAGGGTTTGCATCTGGGCACCGTTTTTGTGGAACCCCCAAAGAGCCAATTTGTACTTGCCCTATTAACGCTCTTAAGCTTGGATTTAGGTGTTTTGACTTGACGCCTTTGAGGGCAGACTCGACTATATCTGGGAAATGATATGGCAAGGGCTGACGCACTGCGCACGGTTGGTTGGGCAAAGGCATTTCGCCGACCTAGAGGTTCTAGTCTCTTTGCCTTTATTCTTTTGGTATTGACTTGCTGGTGCAATTACGAGTATGGTTGATATAACTATTATATCCTATAGGGATCCAAGTACACAAATAATACCTACATTGGGCCTCAAAGTCTGTAGATATTACCTAGACTGGGCTATTTGGATCCCTAGGGATATACAATCACTGTTACCATTGCTATTGCGAATACAGTCCTTATGGCTATCAGAAGAGCTAAGGAGTTGCATCCCTTTGCTTACGCGTAGTTTGAACGAGATCCTTCACACACAAGTGGCCACTTGCTGGGGTAATCTTCTTGATTGCTTTACCTAGGGTTCAGGCTCAGGAAAATACATGGATGGCATGACGTTGCTGTTGCCTGGGTCTTCCCAAACACCGGGTTACTATTCACAATGTATGGGGTAGATTGTGTTTGCTTGGGACAAGCGAGGCCCTTATTGAGAATGCCTGTGCAGCAACGACGATGATAGCCCATCGATGGTCTCGGCGCGTAAACCCTGGCGATCTAATCTTTGTACTGGACTGCGTTTACGGTGCTTGCCGGATGTGCCTGCAGGAGAACTGTTGTGCAGATCCCCGCATCGGTGGCAAGATTGTTGCCCTGAGCATTTTTGAGCAGCATGGGTCCTTCCCAAAGACTTCCGCCGAGATTCTGGCCCGTTTCCGTGAAAGCCTGGAGCAACAGATCGCGACCACTTGCCAGGTGACCGGCATGCAGTTTTGTCAGTCTGCTTTAGTTTATGTGCTGCTGAAGTTTTCCCGACATGCCTACAAGGCAGCCCTTCAGAATCAAATCTGTCCTGTTTGGAGAGGCCTCAAGCTTTGGGAGGCCTTGAGCTGCAGCCCAGGAAACATCGAGCCGGCCGCGAAAACTTTTTTTCTTTCTGGATCATGTGTCGTCGCAGCCCTGCTTTGTTCTGCCCGTGGCGGAGATGTTGCAAGAAATCGGCAGCTTTCTCAGTACTTGTCCAGAAAGGATTGGGGATCCACTGTCTTTGGGGGAGATCTGCATCGATGCCGCGCACGCCTTCGCAGTGGAGGATCTGGATATAGTGAAGCAATTTGGAGCCTTACCGGCCGAATTGAGGCCCGACTGGTGGTTCGCAAACTTACACAAATGGGCCTTCGCTACTCCTACTGCTACCGTCGTCTATGCTAAAGACCCAGACATGATGGCAGAAACCTGCCATCCAATGGTCAGCTGGTTTTATGGCAGCTGAGGCGTTGTTGAGTGAAGTTTTGTCAGTTTCACGATTTGTTGACCCCAGTTGGCAAGAAGCCAGTTTCTTTCGACTTCCAAGCTTTAAACGCATAGAAACGCTGCCTGGAGATGAGGTTAATGATATGTTCACCCTTCCTTCATTCCCATGAGCGTCCACTTGCGTCGTTGCCAACTAGAATCCCCGGAAAACTTGAGCCTCCCCCAAACCGACAGAACAAAACCGCCCCAGGACCCTGACCCCCTACAAGCCCTGCAAGGCAAACCCCCCTAAGCCATAGAGCAGCCAGCAGGTAAGGGGTTGCGAGAGGAATGCCTCTGGGTAGGAACCCGGGATTACAGCGCCCTCCTGAGTCTGGGCTTGATTCAAGTTCTACAGCCGGTTTTCTGGTGAGAGCAGTGTGCTTTGCAAGGTGTGGACCCTTTAAAGGCTCACCAAAATTCAGTTGAAGATCCCTTTTTCCTTGCAATGGAAAACCCTGAAGACCGAAATCTCCAAACCGTAACCTTTACTTTGCACAAGCCGACACGCGAATTGAGTTGAAACTCTACATCCTCATGTATCCCTGGGCATCCCGATAGGCCAATGCAGGTAATATTTGCAGCGGCAATGTGGGTATTATTTGTAGACTTGGATCCCTAGGGTAGTCATTCTTCAGAACAGGAGCGTCCCCGTGGCCGTGCAATACTTCAGCACCTGGCGCACGGCTCCGAAAGGCTTGAGCTCTGCTTCCTTCTGCAAGGCTCAGGCGCGGTGGCTCTAGCTCGTCGGGATCTGGGTTGGGGACTTAGGCTTCCGGGTTTAGGGCTTGGGGTTTAGGTTCAGGGTTTAGTCTTTGCGGCCCAGGGACTAATTTGGGATAGTTAACTCCCTCTAGGTGCGAATGGCTTCAAATGCGCAAGCCAAAACTAAATGTGCCAGCCAAAGGACGAATTTGGGATCATTTGATGCGTGCATTTGTGGGTAGTGCTTAAAAGTATTCTTTCCGTTTGCAGTGGTTGGTAAGGGCGAGGGCTAAGAATGAGCCAGCAAGAGGTGCGACATGTTGGCGGTTGTGCGTAATGAGGGCGAATGAGGGAACAGTTACGTGTAGTGTCCGTACCAGTATACACCCCCAGCATCATCCCGGCTTGTTATTCCCTCAGTCGCTTCTGAGTATAATCAGCCCTTTCCCCTGAAAACAACAAGACATGCCTTCCACACGCCTCATGATGAAAACGATACCATGCTATGTCACAGGCGCGGTTTAGGGTTTAGGGTGTCAAGGGGGGAGAGGGCGGGTTATCATTAGCCGCAAGTCTTTACTACTTTCCATTTTCTCGTTGATTCCCTCATTTACCCCTATAGAGAACCCCATAGGCAAGTGGGTACCAGGGTGGCTACAGACCACTCGCAGACCCTAAACCCCAAACCCTGAACCCTAAACTCTAAACCCTACAGAGTGCTGCAGGTCCTCAAAGCCGCCAAGTTCCTGTGCCCTGGCGGTCTTGAGATTCAGGGTTTAGAGATCCAAACACCCAGATTTTTGTGCGGCCTCTTAGGCCTGTAGGGATTCCTAGGTTTTTTATGCCTGCAAAGCCCCCCCCCCCCGACATGGGCCCATATGCCACAGAGAGTGATATGACCGCTGTTTGCCCCAATCTGAAAACAAGAGCCCCAATGAGGGCCATACATTCCCAGTTAAGGATACTAGGAGGGTCTTAGTAGAATAGGGACTCATGCAGAAGGACCCATAAGATCCCCAGTGGTCAAGGTCAGACCTTTGGGGAACATCAGATACCTTGCCGGATCCTGAGCTAGCTTGCGCCCTGGTCATGGCGACTTCGGTGCATGCTCCCTAAGAGTCCAAGTATCTGTACATTAGGGCCTGAGGTCCCAAATACCGTTTAGATTTTTGGATTTGGGACCCATAGCCCCAGTATTTGGATACTTTGACCCTTAGGGGGGTGGAAGTTTTGGTTTCTGTTTGTGCCTCGATTGCCGCGGCTGGTGTACGGTGGCTTGTGACTGGATATTGGCCGAGAGTGGGGGTCTGCATGTGCTGAGTAGCGGTTAATGAAGAGGTTTGTTGCGGACCAGCTTCTTACGTTCTATGTTCTTTGCTAATTGACTTGTGTTGGGGAGTGACTCAGCTAGTTGTGTTTGGGGTTGACCAGATTTCATGCTGAAATTTGAGAAAGTTGCAAGTGAAACGATATGGCAGAAATCTCGCATCAAAAATGCAACGTTTCGAGCCCTACACAACAGATGGTCTAGGTTGAGCTTCCTCGGGAGCTGGACATGGGAGTTGCAGACGCACCTGGTCTTCCGACGGGAGACACCAAGGAGCCCGGTGGTGGAAAAGGGATTGGTATGGGGTCGGCAGCGTGTGGGAGCGTCAGGCCCAGGGCTTGGCGCTACTGGTCCAAAGTGATTGCTAGGCTACTAGGCCCTAAAGCTTTAGCGGGTGTGTTTATGCAGGCTTTAGGGCCTCAATAGAACAAATTACACTGCTTGTGATGGGCGTGTTTTTCCAAACTTGCCCCTAAGCCCTAAACATGAGGAACCCTAGCCCCCCTTCTCCTTGGTCTCCCGCTGGAAGTGTTGCCTCGCCTTGAAGAAGGACGCGCGCAGTGTGCGTACAGTTCTCAGGGATGACTTTGGGGTGGAGGCTGCTGTGGGGAGCTTTGGGTCCTGCGGCAACTACATACGCCTGTCCTTCGCAGTGTGGCTTATCTTGCCATCAGACGAAGTTGGAGTGTGCTGGGTTTGGTTCCTAAGCTTGGGGAAGGAGTGTGAAAGCTTTCTGGCCTTGTTTGTGCAAAGCATAGGTACAACACCTGGGACGACATTGAGAGATTGGGCCAAGCAGTTCTCGAAATCGTGCAATCGCAAAAAGAGCGAAGTCCTGTGCAACGATGCTGGGGGTTTAAGGCCATCTGCGCCATACACAACACGTTTTACCAAGCAGGCAATCACAGCTAGGAAGCATACACGCGCAAGTGGCAGCCTAACTTTCACATAGCGTTTCAATGGCAACGGTCGAGCTGACGACACCTGATCTCATCATTCCCTACTAAGCCCAATATATACCCGAGTGTAAAATAGTACTGACCATCTTCTTTTCCTTACGCCCATACAATCTCCATATTATATACTCTCTTATTCCCTGCTAACACCCAGTTTGAGAGCCAGAGCAGGTTGTTATGGAGAGCGGGCCACTCATGACCGCTCAGTTTCGGCAAATGTCGTTCGAATTCCCGGGTTGCTGTAAATGAACTTAGACTAAGCTACGAAACCTCGTTATTGACTAATTAGTTTATCCATAACATGGTAACTTAAATTAAGTTGTTTAACAGCAGCCCAGGTTCTTGCTTGGGTGGGTTCCAGAATGTGGTCCATGGTTCGCTGATGAAAAAGCATACGTATGGTTGTCTCCTTCCTTAAAGAGTCCATGCAGGCGCCCAAACTCTGGGGCAGCGAATCGTTACTCAACTTGGATTGCGTCATCAAGGTTAATTAAGTCGAGCTACTTGGCGTTGACACCTGCAATTACTCAGCTTCCATTTGTGTCAACGGCCGTGGACAATACTTGATGTTTGCTCAATCAAGTGTACTCAAATCGCAACATGTGGACAGTTTTTTTTTCATCCGATGCCTGAATACCTGCTGCAAACTCTTTCGCCGGGTGCATCAATCCGCGCTAGGACTTACATCCTCGAACCGCAAAACTTGAACCCCTACACCCTATACTATACACCCACCCCCCGAGAGATCAAACTGCAAATAAGAGGGAGAAGTTACAACCAGAACCGTGAGATTACAACTGGTATGAGAGCCGTGCGCACATAAGATTCTGAAACGAATCTGTGGCACTTCCAGCCGGCTTCTGAAATGCAGGTTGTGAATTGTCCCGTCTCATATCAGTGTCAAAGGTATGTGCCACGCCCTGGTTAACTCAACAGACACACATTTCAAGACCTGTCATCAACAGGTGGGATAGCCAGAGCTGATGTTGAGAGGTTTAGGGGGCAGGGGTTTAGGATTCAAGGGTTGAGGGAATGATGATGTCGATGACGATGACGATGATGATGATGATGATGATGATGATCTGCTGCCGCGGCTGCTGCTGCCGCTGCTGCTGCTGGTGCTCGTGGTGGTGGTGGTGGTGGCGGTGGTGGTGGCAGCGGCGGCAGCGGTGGTGGTGGTGGTGGGGGGGGGCGGCGGCGATGGTGAATTAGGATGGCCCCTATAGGCAGGCGGCGTGGGATCCATACATATTCGTTTGGGTGTTCAACCTTGATGATTGTGTTCAGGACCCATACAAGTGGATTCGGATTCCATAGAGATAGCTTTGGGATCCATCTCATGAGGTGGGGATCCAACTAGTACAGTCCCTGAAGATCCGGCTGAGTCCAATCCAACAAGCTGCGAACCCTGACCGTGAAACCCTTGCTGTTTATGTCGAGACTGGTGCAGTCCCCTAGGCTGCAAACTGTGACTCTCAAGCCTAAACTTGCAGACATGCCCTGAAAGCTGTACATATCCACACATCAGCTCTTCAAGCAGGATGCCCGAAGCAATCCCATCCATGAATTCCAAGCCCTGAAGAATCTACATGCCAGATGCAAGTGCACTAGGCATGACACAAAGCCTTTCAAGATCCTACAACTCTTCAGGAGCCAGCTTTGCCTTGTATTCGCAAGCGAGTTGCAAATTCATCCTGTGCCCACCCGCTGGCTGCAAATCAACCATGCCCATTGTACATTCTACGGTCCAGGGCCTATCCAGTTGTAAATTGAATGTTCTCGTGGCAATTTCTCCCATTTGCTGGAATATACCCCAATTTTGGAGTGCTACACTTTCATACTTTTTGGTTCCTGGGTTCTTCTTACAACAGCTTATACCTAAAGAGGTCTATACTTTTTTCTGGCGTGTACTCCAAAGTGGGGATACTCTTCTTCTCCATCCCCTTAGAGCAAACCTTCCCAAACCCTGAACCCTTGTGCCAGGCTCTGCGCAACCCGCCACGGCCTCGGCGCAGTGGGATGCTGGTGCACTGGAGCGAAGTGAGGAGGCTGCTTTATGGCTGCTCCTCACCTGCTAAGCTTTAGGGTGTAGAGTACTATACTACTGCCCCTAAAGTTCCAGGTTGCTCGTTCATGAACCCCAAGTACGCCTAATTAAGCAAGAACCTTCGCGGGGTGGAACCCATAGCGTGCCAGCGTTGAGGTTTAGCGGCTCTGGGTTCCGGGGTTCAGATATAAGAGTTCAAATTACCCGAATGATGGAGAATCAAATGGAAAAGAAAATGGAAGATTAGATGGCAACGGTGAGTATAGGGGGTTCACAAGGGGGGTTTAGGAGATTAGCGTCCGACGGCGTCGGGGCAGGAAATCCATTGCGACTGTTCAATCTGCATGTTGTCATCTCTTTTGTAGGTGTAAAAATGCTGGTAATGGTTCTAACAGCAGGAGCAAACCCGCCCTCCTTGCCAGGCTCTTGAGTCCTGGGGATGCGTGCTCCTCCGTGGATTGCTCACGCCCGAGGCAGGCATCCTGTGTGGGTTCTTTTCTTTGGTTGAGGGCTTGGGTTGTTTCAGACGGCTCTTGGGATTGAGAGGTATTTTTGCGAAGCACGGCTGGAGGATGACCTAAGTTATGTAAGGGGTGCTATACCACATGAAGCTGTTTAAGTGTAATCCGACATGAGCCGACTCTGTACAGCTAGGCGGCACATCTTTCTTCTGGTTGATCCCGAAGCATTGTCCCAATGTGAACCATTTTAGCTAAGTCCAGAACGTCCCAAAATCTCTAAGAAACTCTTGCGACACCCTGTGCACCCCAAAGTACGTGTGCACACCCCTAAGCAGCTTCAAATATCTCAGCACAAACCTAAATCGCTTCCGCGGCCCTTCCCAGCACATGGTCATTAACATCATAATCAGGAGTCTTCAGTATAGGGGGTCGGGGGGTGTGCTGTACTTCCCAAAGAACAGAGTCCATAAGAAGGCTCTAAGAAGGATGCCGCAAAAAATATGTTGCTGCGGAAACGCTCAGAATTCTTATCATCCCCGTATATCCTGAGGGTCACCCAAAGTGGGGGGAACGGGAAGGACGTTCTTTCCCTTCGCAAAGCTCTTGGTCTCGGCGGTTTCGCAGGCAGGGCACATCCTCGTTCCTTAGCCCTTTAGGACTTTAGGGCTTATAGTCCCCTTTAAGTAGATAGAATATGGGGTATATGGGGATCTGAATTATTACAATTTGCCCAAAGCCATATTCTATCTACTTAAGGGGACCATAGGGTTTAGGGCTGAGGGCGGCTAAAGATCCAAACCCTGGAGCCTCACAAGAATCCCTTAGTTTGGCCAAGGGCATGGGCTCATTCTAGGGCTTCATTGTTGGATCCCTTATGGGCTTATGGGGCTGGGCAAGGGCCTAGCAAATAGGGTCCCAGATTTAGGTGTCTTGTAGTGCTTTAGGGCCAGGTAGGAAAAGCGGAATGAACATCACCTATTTAAGTAATAACCCCCAAGCCCCAAGCCCCTATCCGAAATCTGCCAGCTTTGGCATGTAAGCTTCAAAAAGTCATGGGCGCCTTACATACACTCCACGTTCCTAGCGCAAGAACCTCAAGAATATGCCTGTAATTCTGACAATCGCCAACATGTTTCCGGCTCGAACTCTTCAAGCGATTAAAGCCATGAGTCTTATTGGCTTATTGGTTATTAGGAATGGACCCTATAGTAGCCCTATGTATCATATCATCCCCATTACTCTACTAGTTCTATTCCTTTCCCTACTAGCAGCCAGCGACTTCAAGGTAAGAGCTGGGAGTTTCAACTGCTCACGCCATGCTTTGACGGTCATCAAGGTTTTGTGGTGCCTCTGTATCTGGTCTCTCCATACCCCAAAAGTATCCTCCCGGATCCCTTCACATAATTACGAGCAGGCATCATCAAAACAGTCCAAAAAACTCCATGTAAAGTCGGATGCCCCTGACATTATGCACGGAATCCTGCTCGCATGCGCCCTTTCTGCAGTAGGGATCAAGGAACGTGGCTTATAAGAGATATCGTGGCTTATAAGAGATAATCCAGGGACTACCATATAGAGATCCATGCCTCCGTTCCCTCCTTCCCACCACAAACATCAATCGCAAACCCAAACACTAGGAGTTTTTGTGTCGGACTTGGAGTGCATGTGGGTCTGAAACTGCGATGAAGGCCTGCTGATAGCCTTGTTACTGACCGCTCCGGGTTTGAACCTCGCGGTTTAGGGTTTTGAGGGCTAGTTGAGGGGGTGTAAGGGTTTAAGGAATTTTCAGTTTAGGGTTTTCTTAGCCATGCAAGTGCCAACAAAAAACCAATCCTATCTCACCTAAACCCCAACTTGTCGCCCAGGGAGGAAGTGAGCGTGCCAAAAGACTAAGCCGTCACCTCTTCAGCTCTGGAAGAGTCCTTTTTTCTGACCTCTGTTTTACCTCCTAGGTAGTTCAAGCCGAAGTTATACCCAAGACATATCCCACAGCCTCCTAGAAGTATTACTGTGAACAAGATACCTTTACTGGGGTCCTACTTTACATTGCCTTTTCCATACTTCCTGGATACCCATAATCTATTCACCCTAAATCCTAAATAGCCCCTGCATACTCCCAAAGCCCACATGTCACTGAATAGGCCGGCACAACCATATATATATATATAGAATATACATATACATGTATTTACATATATAACATGTAAATACACACCTTATGAAAATGCTATATGACCCCCATAAACCTCAATAGAACCCCTGTATAGTCCTGAGCCCTAAATCCTAATAGAATCCCTCTAAATATAGAGCCCTAAACCGTAAATCCTAAGCCCCTAGGTCATGTCCCAAAATCCGTTTACCTCAGGGCCCCGGGGCTTCGAGCCACCGCGGCGCGCTGCGGAGGTAGGCTTGTGGGCGACGCTCTGCCTGAAGGGGCAGTTTTGGGTTTATAGTCCCTCTTACGTAGATAGAAGGTTTAGGGTTTAGGGTTTAGGGAGAAGATGGCTTAGGGTAGTATATTATAATAAGATCCCCATTTACCCCATATTCTGTCTACTAAGGGGGACTATCGGGATATGTGAGCTACTTTGGGTCATTCCCCTCACAGCAAGCGTCCTTGGAGGGGCGTTATGAAGGGGCTATCATTACCCACTGTGGTACATTTCTGGTAAATGTTACTGAAAGGGGGAATGACCCCTGCTAGCTACTGTTCTTTTGTAATAGACCCCAGATTTTGTTCAATAGGAACCCACGTCCCTCGTTTTACAAGAAATCTTGACTGTAGCTCATATAATTAGGGGTTTGATAGGTATGTTATCAGGGATTCAAGTGATAGTGGCGGATCCAATGGAAAAGGAATTGCAACATTGAATTGAAACTACAAGGGGTGTCAGGGGCTATGCGCGCTCCAGCACTTTGTGGATTTTGTAGGCTTTACAGCATTGTTTCAGTCGTGCTTAGTTCAAAATCGCAGCCGCTGTCCATTTTGCATTTGGGCTTCCTAAGCCCTAGACTGTAAACCCTAAGCATAGTTGAGAATCAAGAGCTCAAAGATACCAAGCGCCAGGCTTCATCCTTGCTCCATGATTTGTGAGTTCTCTAGCCGCCTACCTAGACTGCACCCTCCAGGGTTTCCCCTTATGTAGGCGCATGAACCGATGAAATGAGCTTCAGGTTGGGTACTGACCCCCCTCTGTAACAGTTGAATAATAAGTATAATATGGTTATATATAGCCCTTAATAGGACCCCTAATATAGACTGTTACTGGGTGGGGGCAGTACCCAAGCTTCAGGGCTTAAGTAGGCTCATGAAGGCTGCATGAAAAGGGAGCTACAGGGAGGAGTCCCATCAGATGGACTGTTCCAAGGACTGAGTTCCTCTACACCCCAAACTCTGCACAGCCCTGGACCTCTAAACCCAAAACCCTTAGGATTTAGGGTTTAGGGTTTACCCGAGGCCCCCAAAGACTCATCCAAATCCTTGCAAAGTTTCGGCGTTACCTCTGTAGGATGCTTCAGCACTTGGATTGAGGGTAGCCTCCGAGCAATGAAGATGTCATGAATTCCATTTCTATGCCACCCACACTACCCCCCTAGGCCCCCCTTGAATGGGAATCACTCCCGCAATTAGCTTGAATAAAGCTTAATTCATCATCCCCAAATAACCTCAAATAACCCCAAGTAAGGAAACCTGATGACCACCCAGCCTTAGGCAACAGCATGATCCGAACGTTTCGATGGGCCGTTACACCTTCGGTCGGCTGCACCTCCTTTTTCGAGGCCCCGAAGTTTATGGAGCGGGGCACCCCAGGCTCTGTATTGACAGCTTCCTATATCATAGTCTATTAGGGGTTATAGAGGAATAATGGAAAATAAAATGGAAACTACAATAGTAAACTTGAAATTCGGTACGTAACAACGTGGCTTTGCATGCTTGCAGTTGAGCGTTTGCATGAGCCCTTCAGAACATGTGAGAAAGCCAGCGTTGCTTGTACTTCATCTCTTTTTCTCTGTCTTTAGCATAGGGTGGGGGATCGCCAAATGAGGATCTTGCTCTCAGATGCGGGGTGGTAAGGGACCTCAGTCTTGGGACGGGGCCATCGAGACTGCCCTGCCAAACTTGTAGGGAGTATACGGCCTGCTTTACAGTCATATCGCCTTATTGTCCAGGGCTTAGCCTCGCATTCTCCCTGAACCATCCGTAAAGGGCTTCCCGGAAACCCAGTTATACCATGTCAGAATGTCAGGATCTCCAGAATACGAGCCTCCTGCCGTCTCTCCCCACGCTTCCCTGGCGCCACTGGTGCACAAGCACTATGAGATCCAGGCCGGGTTTGGGTTGCCTACATGGATATGCCCAACTCATGGCCTGCTGGGAGTCCCTACATCAAAGACTCTACTGCCTTGGGGGGAGAGACGGGGAGCCCAACCTTTTTTAGCCACATCCTTGATATAGTCTTGAGCAAGCCTGAGAGATGGTTTTGCAAAATCGCTATCTGGCTTGCTGTGCTTCATTCCATGCGAGCTTAGATCGGGCTACTGTACCATTTTTGGCATGGCACAGCAAATAAGTTAAGTGCTATGGAAACGCGCGACTACCCATCTTTTATTTAATGCGTGATACGCCCTGACCTAGTCCCCAAATATTCTGACGCACTCACCTAGTCTAGTGAGCTGCCTATGTATGAACCTCTATGCATATACCCCATGAGCATGTTGAACGTTTGGACCCTACGAAATCGCTCTCTGAACCCTGAACCCTAGGACCTGGCCGGGCGACGCATTTTCCTCTCTGAAGCACAGCTGGTGATCGCCGATCCCTTCGCTGAAATTCAGCAGTGGCACTTAGATGCCGCCACTGGGCGAGGACTGGGGCAGCAACAGAATCAGCAACACTAGAATCCATAAGATTCTACCCTAAACCCTCCGAAACCTAAACCCTAAGTTGCAGTAAAATCTATATGGCTGGCATCTTGTTTTCACCTAGGCTCCGAAAGGATTCAAGCAAGCAAGCAATGATACTTGCATGCTCAAATCTTGTCAGCTCCTAGGCTAGGAGCTCCTAGCCTCAAACCCCCACAACATCTGTAACCCCTTCTTGAATGCCTCGTTATCCCTGAACTCTAAAGCCCTGAACCCTAAATTAGTACATGAAAACGTAGTTTCCATCTTCTTTTCCATTACAACCGAGTTCTCTTCAGCCTCTTTGGAGGACTCTCCGTTTTCCTTCCCTTGAGCAACGTAGCGGCAAACCGTGGGCCACAAGAAGTACTCCCTGGCACGCACGCCCTTCATGAGCCTGGGCTAGATACCAGGGATTTTCCCTTTAAGAGGCGATATGGGTTGTTATATAGGGGTATGTAAGGATATATTCAGATATATTGAGTTTTTGGAGTTGCTCGGAATTAGGGGTATAATTTTTGGGATCCTAACACGTATTATAGTATTTTGTGTCCATATTGGGGGGCTAAGGGAAACTACCATATGGAGATTGCAAAATGTATTGGAGGTTAGTCGGAAATAAAGGGCTACATTATAGGGACATTACACTAAAATTCCCTTACACCATGCCTGCTAACCACCAGCAAACCAAAGTAGGGACCCCATAAAAAATCGCATTGCCTGGGCTCTGGGAGCCTCGGCGGATGGTTAAGTTGCTATTGTTATCTCCTAGCCTCCTTCTAGATCCTTATATTTGTATGTATATATATATATACATACATCCTCATGAAACCCCCGCAACCCCAACATGACTAAATCCTAAACCTGTAAGTCCTAAACCCTAAACCCTAAACAACATCCCTAAATCGCTCCTAAGGACTACAAACGCAGCCTGCAGGAACGATGTAGAGATCCTTGGCGCGTTGAGGGTTGTAGGGTTTTAGAGGTTAGCATTTTAGGGGTTGTTGGGTGTAGGGTCTTAGGGGCTGGTGGTTGCCAGGGAGTAAAGGGATTATGTAGGGATTAGATTTCTTTATTCCTTGCTAACTGCCAGCAAATTAAAGGGTTGAGGCCTTCGCTACCTTCAGGGTTTAGGATTTAGGGTTCAATGTGTTTAGCGACCCTAAGCCCTGAACCCATGGCTTAGTTTTTTCACGCTTCTCTGTCCTTGGCTCTGCCTTTTCTGGAAGAGGTTTCATGTAAATTCCTACGAGTTGGGTACAGCCCGCACCCGTGGAACCGCCAAGAACCCTAAACCTGGAACCCTAGACAAATTTAGACAGTTTCAAACTGGGGGACTCCAGCAGGGTGAGGCAGCATCGAACCTAAAACCTTCAACCCTATACACCTCTTTAACCTCCTTTTAGCGTCCACGATTTACGGCACAACCTTCAACAGCCGATGAGCTCGGCTTTTTGGTGTCGTCAAGAGAGACAAGATCTCAGAAGGCATGGGCCTGGCTGGTCATCCCCTCCCCCTGACATTAAACATTCTCCCTGTGATGTGGGGGTTTCCCAAAATCAGGGGTACCATACTCAAAATCTTGGGCAGTCATGGTGGTAGTCTCCTAAAATTAGGAGTACCTTTTTTGGGAGTCCCCATAGTAAGAATTATAGTATTTTCGGGTCTATATTGGGGTCTCCGTATTTTGGGAAACCACCATATAATTACTAGTGTATATGGGGAGTGTTTAATGCATTAGATATTCTCCTTGTGGTATATTGGTCAGTGTATATTGGGAATACTTCTCGCCTAGTAGTAGATATTCCCCCTGTGGTGTGTTAGTGTATATTGGGAATATATAAAACAACAGGGTTTTGATGTCAGAAGAAAAAGATTTATCAGTTCAAGGGCTGAGGGAGCCCATCCCGACTCATTGAAAAGAGTTGAAACAGACTTGACATTTTTTGGTATACCTCAAACGGGCGCAGACTTGAACATGATAATCTTACTTATTCATAATATACCAATACCTCACAATTCGTGCACTTAAGGGACAAGCTTGGACAGGCAGATATGCAAATGGGCTGTTGCCAATACTCTTGTTCCTGGAACTGACCTTTATTCGGCGTGCCGCCTCATGTGGTAAGTATCTTGCAAGACCATATCATGATGAAAAATGTGGTTTTGCCTTTTTGAAGCTGTCAACTCTATCTAGCGCGGTGCCTTTTCTTCTTTCTCTAAGCTTCCATCTCTGTCCTTTGAATATCAAGCGTAATACGCATCCGCTCAACTGGTGGAAACAAGGCCATAAAAACTTAACAGTAAGGCCGTTGCAACAGTTCGACTCTAATTACTATACGCCATCTTGGATTTTCTGAGGAAATCAACATACATAAAAAAGACGTCCTGTGATAAACATGGGTTGCTGACCCCTGGAGGGCTACGACCTACATGGACAACAGATACTAGCGCGGATCTAGCGCCATCTGCAGCTGAAATCGATGAGGCGACCAAATTTCCTGGCCATAATGAAATCTGCCTCTTGTGAACTGTCTGGGCCTCTCAAGAAGAATAGGAGCTCCCCAAGTGCAAAAGCCCATGGTCAAGCTGGACGCTCGCATGACACGGTTCAGGAAACCTACCGCGAATCTAGCGCCATCCTGCGGAAAGTGCGTATTACCCTGCGTGCCGCCTCATAACGAAGAGGACAATCAGACCCCATGATGACATTAAAGGTGTTTATCTGATCTTCCTTCAAGGGTGTCTTGACCATCGCTCAAATGGGTGTCATAAACCTTGCCACCTTGCCTCCTCTGCCCTATGCTGCTACACGCGCAACTTTTAGCGCCTCGTACTGTGGCAGGAGAACGCCATCGGCAGCATTTATAGTTAAGAGTTCCGTAGACCCAAAACCCCAATCCTCAGGGTTTGGAGCATTGGACCGCAAAGCTTTCTTGCTGAACCCGCCAGCCCCTACCCGTGATTCCATATGCATTCAAGGGTGTCTTGCCGAGGAAGTAGTGCATCAACACTTCCACGTTGCAGGTATACGCATGCAGTATAGGTACAAATACTACGCCCAGGAACTGGGTTGAAGGTTAAAATTAAGCTGGTCAAATGAAATTGTTTAAGCCCTAGCCCTCTTAGAAGACTGAACCCCCGCCCCCAAACAATGAACACCTTCACCACTAGATTGGGGGTGTTTTCGTAGTCCCAACCAGAAAAATTAACGCCTTATGGCTACCATCATGTGACCATAACAAGGTCCGAAGTATCGGGTTGATGTTGCCAGGATTTGCTGCTACTTGCAATGAATCAGCACGCAACCCCAGTTTCCATCTTATGTCCCTGTTATTCTTCAATTTTCTTTCCCACTGGATTCTGCATCATTCCTGAACCCGGCACCCCTATTTCAAACCCGAACCCCTATGCATACCTATTATAACCCTAGGGATCCAAATAGCCCAATGTAGGTAGTATTTACAGACTGTGGGGCCCAATGTAGGTACTATTTGTGTATGCTGAACCCTATATCTAACCCCCCTCATGACCCCAGTTTCCGTTTCATTTTCTATTCTCTTTTCCATGTGATTCTCCATTGTTCGCACACTAAACCCTGAACCCTGAACCCTATCCCCAGGGAAAGCAATGGACCCAGGACTGCTTCCGCAGCCTATGCGCCACCCACGGCGCTGTTGCAGTCGCTTCTGGAGATGAGGCGAATGACGGGATGTGGGCCGTAAATCCTGGGCAAGTGCTGTTTAGAGTTCTAGGGGTTTAGGGTTTAGGGTTCTAGTAGTTTCATGGTCACGTGGGGATGACCGGGATGAAGAGGGGTCCAGGCCGAGGAAGTTTACAAGGCTACGTTAGGTTGACGTGTTTGATTTTTGGGCATGCTTGGGTACCCCGAGTTTTGTTTCATGTTTTGGGCATGTCTTAGAGCTTTTGAATGTCCAATGTGGGAGATGCATAAGACATATGGTTGACGCTTGCGTGTAAGGGCTCGGCCAAGGCCTTGAAATGCTGACTCTTTCTTTGGGTTGTATGGTGGCGGCCTGCCCTCTGCAAACCCTCAACCCTAAAAAGGCCTAAGCCCTGAACCCTGAAACCCGACTGCATAGCCATATGAGCCCTAAACTTCCTAAAGCCTTGTTTAGGGTTTAGGGGGCAGGGAGGGCCCTTTGTTTCAGGTGTGGACCGCTGGGGATGCGCTTGTCATGGATGCTGGTCTGCTCCATCGAGGCCTCGCAAAGCTTGCCAAAGGGTGTAATGGTAAGGCTGGAGATTTGAGATTCAGTATAAATGCAAAAACTCTACTATAAACTACTGGAATTTCCATTTCGTTTTCCACTATGCCATATACCCCCATATTGACCTCATGCCCGGTTCCAATATGAGAGTTACGCAGGCTCAGGGTTTGCTAGTTCAATGAAGTTTCTTGCAAAAGCGGTCTACGGAAGCCATATAAAGAAGCACCCTACAAATCGGCTTATGGTTTAGGGTTGAGGGTTTGTAGAAGGTGTAGGGTTATATGGCACCTTATTTCGCCATCCTGCCTGAGTTTCGCGTCGCCATCAACACAGCCAGCATTGAGATTGAGCTAAACCTCGACTGTTTTCACCACTGTCTGATTTCTAGGCTGAACCCTATGGATCCAAGCAGACAAATCCCAATTACCTACCTTGGGCCCTAAAGTCTGTAGCTGTTACCTACACTGGGCTATTTGGATCCCTATACATCCTTACAGACTCCCACTTTCCATTTCGTGTTCCATTTGCTTGTCCATGTGATTCTCCATTATTGGTGTAATGCACTGGGCTACTTGGATCCCTAGGGAAACCGAGATGTGTCATATTACAGGGCAGCTCCTGAAAGCCGCGTGTCCAGAACTAGTCCTTGCTTGAGCTCTGAACCATGATGTTTCTACACGTCCCCCTACTAAAGGGTATAAGTTTTAGGGCCGACCACATGCAAAAAGGGCCGACCTAAGGAAACTACCAACTTACTGAAAGGTACCAAAGTCTTAGTAGCAGAGTGGCGAGCCTCGAACTTCAGCCTTTGGGAGTGTAATATTTCCAGTTACTATAAACAGTAGTTTCCATTTTCTTTCCATTCCCAACATATACCCTTTCTACACCCTATCCCCCCCCAAAAGTAGTGTTAGTAGGTTAACCTTCTGGGGGGCGGGGAAGACCAACAGTCAGGTAATCGGGAAACCGCAATTTTAATATCGGTGTATTTGGGTTTTGTAGGGTGTATGTATATATATATATATGTGTAGGGATAACGGCAAAAATGGAAACTACTATATTATATAGCGTTATATAGGGGCTATATGTATATATATATATCCATTATGGTGATTGAGCTAAATTCCTTTAGCTACAACCCACTGCTTGTGGTCCCCACCAACGCGCGGCTACGGAATTTCGCAATTCCCGCTTGTGGGTTGCATAGTGACTAGTACAGGGAGACACTATGAGGCGTTCCTGCCCTCCCATATTAACCAACCCCAAATCCTAAACCCTTAAAACTACCACAAGCAAGTACCACCATGCTAGATTGGCATAGAAATTATGACTTTCCAAATAGCACCGTGCAACCAAGGTGAGGTACAGTCCCTGATTTACCCAAACACAGCCTAGGGTTTAGGGGCCCCAGAAACACGAGATCCCAAACAGAATCTATAAGGTTCATGAAGGGGCGATGCAGGCCATTTGGAGTCTATCGAGTAGATTAGTTCGGCAATGATTATGAATACTCCTAAAAGTCAGCAATTGGCAAGCCTAGTGGTTCGTAACATGCTTACTTAGGTAGAGTCCTTGCCTGAAACCGCATGTCGCTTACTTTCACTGGGTTGCTGCTAGGAACTTAAACCAAGTTGCCATGGTATGGACATGTCGTATTATTTAGGGTACAGGGTTTTGGGCTTTTAGGGTTTGAGGTTTGGGGTTTAGATAGTAAATATGGGAGTTTCCCAGAATTGGGGGTATTTTTTGGGGGCCCCTACAATTCGGATTATAGCATTTTGGGGTTTATATTGGGGCTTCCCGGCTTCCCTTATTCAGGGAAACTACCATATCATGGCTTCCCAATTATGTCAACTTCTTCTAAGCTGCTCAGTAGCAAGCCGGTGAGCTTTTCTGGTTCAGGGTATGGGCTATGCAGGGTTTGCAGAGCAAGGAGAGGTAGACTGCAATTCTACTTGCTGGCGGCTAGTGTGGAATGAGGGAATTGTGTTGGCTTCACATAACCCTGTCTCCGATTGATCTATCTCCGTTCTGTGGGAAGCTCCAGAATAACAGTGCCACAAATGTAGGTTCGAACGTCCATTTAGAATCGATGAACATTTAATGAATAGTTGACCCGGCAAAATGAATATTTTCCGGGATTTCATAATTGCGGGTCTTGTTATAGCTGTGTTCCGGCGGCGGGATTTTTTTAATGTGGGTCCAGTCCCTGCCCCTAAATAGTCCCTACATGATCTAAGGCTCTTACCCCCCTGTATTTCCTGCTAGGAAGTAAGTCTAGTCTAGGAAGCGACCTCCAGCATAAGTGTGACTCCCGTGTTTCACTGGTTCTTGAGCTGATTTCATGAACATGGCCCCTCCACATGTGCAACCTCTTAACCCTAAGCCTTAGACCCCTAAACTGTAGGCCCTAAACCCGCAGCCCTAAAGCACTAAATCAGAAACCCTGAAGGCTTTTTGTCTAAGGCAAGGCTCTGAGTTGGCGCGAATTTCTTAACGCTTCGAACTTCTCGCAAAATGGGGGTTTCCCAAAGTTAGGGTTTGGAAGTTTAGGGTTTCCCTAATTACCGTACGGTTTAGGTTTAGGGTTTAGGGAATGGGGTTTCCCAAAATTAGGGTTCCTTTGTATAATGGGGTCCTCTTATTTTGGGAACCTACCAAAAGTCGCTGCTGAGCCAGGTTGTGGCGCAAGATTCGGTCTTGAACCTAGGAGGGGTAAGGGTTTTGCCTTGGAAGGCATATGTCAAGACAATCCGTCTCAAGATGTTGCTGTGACAAGATGGGGCTTCTATCTATGGATCGATTGAAAGATTCCGGTTCATGTTGTTGAAAAGAATGTACCCAAGACCTGTTTCGCTTTTTCATGAAGACTTGGTTCGTGTTTGGCTTTCGTGCCAAAGGTATCAATCCCCCACAAACAGTCTATCCCGCCGAAAGAAATCTACCCAGAATGCAGGTAGAATCTCGGAATGAATTCTGATCATGGGTTTGGCAACTGTTGAGCTTCAGTCAGCCCTGATCTGATCGTTATTCGGTTTGCCGGTTTTTCAAATGAAGGGCTTCCAAAATCATGGTTTTAAGCTGACGTTCTTCCCAACACGTGGGAAAGTCCGGGAGGACAGCTGATGGCGCCTGGGCGGATTGGACGGAATGGTTGTAGCGAATCTGAGCAGTGGCTGGCAGTATGACAACGATCCTGGCAAGCGCACAGACAACAGTGCAGCAGAAGAGATCATTGGGACCCCGCGTGAGACCTCACTCCATGCGTTGTCGCCAGGCGGGCTCAAACTAGTTGATTTTTGCGGGCCCTGACAATGTCGAGTTATCTCGAACAATGTCTCAGCCTTGTACACCAACATTGCAAGCCATAGGAGCCTGCCACTCGTTGCAGATGAGTTTACACCCGCCCTGATGTAAAAGGGAATCCACTTTCTTTTGCATGGCTGGCGACCGCTAGTCCCGCTAGAGAGTTGTCTGATAAAAATGGTACATGTGCGTGCCTCTCAGCGCGGTTTACGCTAGCGAACTTCACTGTGTAGATGTTGTAGCCGTGTCCATTTGTGGAGTTTGGCCCCCCGAGGCCACAAGTATTCCGACCTAGACAAAAATTGGACCCCACAAGAACAGATTCATGATAACTTTTTCCGACGATTTACTAGCATTCCAGAACCCTTAGCGAACAAAAGCCTGCTACATTATTTGGCAGATTTGCCATGTTCTGTTGGCTTAAGCGATTGCTTTGCGGTCTGTCTTCCTCTGTTCCTAAGTAGGGAAAAGCCAAGTAACAACCACTGAACACCTTATAGTGTCTCATGGTTGCTGTTATGGGTGCGTCTTCCGTAACATGCCTACCTAGTCATGCTCCAGCCTCTTGGTTCTTGTGCCAGATGACCTAGGAAACGTTAATGACATAAGATACCGACAGTAAGAATAGGGAGATCATCGTGGCTGCAGGCATTACTCCACATGCAGCAGTAGGTGGTGTAAACTGGGGAGGATTTGAATGCTTTGCTTCAAGCCCGCGATTTTCCCAAGGCTGCCCCAATTCACGGACAAAAAATTACCACTGTCTCTGTCGGCTACACATTCAAGCCTGAACCCCCAAAATTTTCTGGCAGTTCCGCATGTGTTGGACGGGCGTCCAAATTGTCCATGAGACGAAAGGCTTGGCAAACGACAGCCTGGGTGCTCCCGTGCCTATGCTGGTCTTGCGCTACGACCTGGTTGACAAGCCTCCGCCAGGCAGGGCTTGCTGGTGTTGCTGAGGATACCATGCGCCAGCTCAAAATGAAAAACATGATTGCAAGATATGGACTCCAGAAGGATTTATCACATTTCCAACAACATGCATGGGAGAGGTTTGGGGCTGCAGGCTTGGATTGCTGCATCTTCTCCCGGGTTTCATGTGCTGACTTCTTCTTGCGTGCGGGATGCAGCGGGTGATTGACAGACGCGATGCAACGCTCACAGCCTTTTTTCTGTTTTGCATTGTGCCTGTGCGCTACAGCCTTACTAAGAATTCTTGTTGTTTCGCGTTGCACGCACCTTACCAAAACAGCCCAAAAGGTCTTCATTGCATGTGTTGGAGCTGAACATAAAACGGGCAGCGCAACCAACGAAAACAACCAGAAAAAGAATGTCGGCCATGCGAGCTGTGGTGTTTTTTGGTAGACCTTGGTAAACAAGCCCGAGGACAAGTGAAGTACAAAACCTACTTCCGGAACACATTAGCTCATGGACGTGGAGGCTGTCGCCGCAGCTGGCTCCTCTCCATGAGCCATCTCGGGCGGAGCCTTTCCTCAGTCTTCAGACTTTATGCTTGGGTGTGACAGGCACGACATGAAAACAAGGTTGCAGGTATTTTTCGAGGAGCAGTTCGAAACACATATATGAAAACAATACTATGATTTTCGAGTATTGCACCATCATAACCGCTACTTCAAGGATAGATAAGGGCATACTCCCACCCGGTGCGGAGAGTTACCTGATAGATAAGGGCATACTCCCACCCGGTGCGGAGAGTTACCTCGAGAGGGGATATAGGGGTTACATGGGGGTCTATAAGAATTATAGGATTTTCTCATAGGGGTTACATAGGGGTTTATAAGGATATGCAGGATTTTTCTAGGGGTACTTTTAGAGGGGATATAGGGGTTATATAGGGGTTTTTTAAGATATATATGGTTTAGGGTTTAAGGGCTAGGGGTTTCCCAACATTACGGGTACCTTATTGAGGGTCCCCATCATACAGACTGTAGCATTTTAGGGTTTATTTGGAGCCCCCTTGTTTTGGGAAATTACCATGTTTGGTGGTAAGGCGATGAGGGCAGAAACCTGCATGACCCAACCTACACCACACAAATTCCAGAGTATCTGGGATTTGTCCAGCAACTGCGCTGCCGATTCCCTGCCTCCAAGTCCATGCAACACCTCACTCCTTGCTCTTTCATACTTGAAACATCCACCCAACTGTAATCATGCGGGTCCGATATTCTTTAGGAGGACCCCCCACCCTGTAATAGTGGTATAATAAGAATATAAGAGGACCCTAATATAATCCCTATTGTCCTTTATAATTGCTATTACTGGGTGGGGGGTCCACCTAAGATATTCTACAGTCCCGAAACTAACCCCTCTGAGGGCTAAGTCAAAACCCCTTAACCCCCCAAAATTCTGCTTAAATCCCCCAACCCACCTACATACAAACCCCCTAACCCTCCCAGCCCTCCCTAAACTCCAAACCCTAAACCCTAACCCCAGGCCCTAAACTCCAAACCTTAAGCCCTATATAAGCCATTATAATCGTTCCCCTTTTCTTTTCCATCAAGCCTTATAAACCCTAAATCCTAAACCCCAAACCCTAAAACCCAAACCCTAAAACCCAAACCTTAAGCCCTATATAAGCCATTATAAACCCTAATCCCTAAACCCTAAAACCCAAACCGCAGTCACCTGGGGCTCAAGCTCTGGGACTTTGTCTGCCACGCCTGAAGCTGCCTCCCGGCCATGAATCAGGCCAACAAGGCCAGAACGGGGTTGGCTTTAAGAAGGGTTTAGGTTTGAAGGTTCAACCCTAAACCTTAAACCCTAAACCCTCACCCCTAAAACCTAACCCCTAACCCCTAAACCCTAGGTGGGAGCCTTGTCTTTTGTTCACAGGAGTGTAAGGCTGATGTGGACTGTAATCTGGATCGTGCTCTAGAGCATTTCCGTGGACATGTGCCGCGGAGAAAAGATGCCAAAAAACAGCTAAACCCTAACCCCTAAACCCCAAACCCCGAACCCCGAAACCCTAAACCCCTAAACCGTAAGGGTTTAGGGTTTACGGTCCTTGCCTTGGACGTTGCACGGTGCAGTGTAGGGTTAGTAGGGTTTATAGGGATTGTAGGGTTTACTGGGTTGCTGTT